>JAVDBV010047657.1:0-43609 GCA_032619315.1 Piper longum
CACATGTATTCGGTGACTGAATGTTTAATATTCTGTTTATACTTTTATTATATTTGAATTGATGTGAAGTAGTGAAAAGCATGATAATATGATTGAATGCTAAGAAATAATGTCATGATGTGAATAATGAATAGAGGACATAGGTGGTCTTCATCTTAAGACGCCGAGAGTAGATCCGGGTCGGCTTAACCGAATCTAGTAGATTATCAAACGGTTCGGTCGCCGGTAGTATTTCCGGGTCGGTTCAAGGGTGAGCCGAGTCGGGGTGTTACATTAAAATTAATTTTTATTACAAATATTTTGATAATTAACATGAAAGGGTAGTTAAAAACATTAGGTTGCTAAGTCATTATTAGTCTTTAATTCTTTAATTATACAGGAATATTGTAATTTTGAAAGTTGAGATCAAATCGTGTAAGCAATAAAGAGCATATAATTCTGCGAACTTTAAAAAAAAAGGGTTCTTATGATTCTGCGAACTTTAAAAAAGAAGGGTTCTCTAGCCGATAGACATGTGTGGGCCTAAATGGATGTAATTTTAAGAAATGTCACAAATTGATCAAATTAATGGTTATTTATTAAATTTATACAAGAGTTAATCTTTCCTGAAAATATGTTTTTTTTTTCACGTTCCAAGATAAGGGGTATAATTGTCAAGATCTATTTTATTCCCTTTCGACAATAAAATTATAAATATATTTTACTAATTTAACAATATTTTAGCAAATATTATTATTATTGTTATGACCATAATTTTAAATACCATATGGTACCAGCCCCGCTTACCATC
This sequence comes from Piper longum, assembly GCA_032619315.1. Taxonomy (NCBI): domain Eukaryota; kingdom Viridiplantae; phylum Streptophyta; class Magnoliopsida; order Piperales; family Piperaceae; genus Piper; species Piper longum. The sequence goes on from JAVDBV010047657.1 coordinate 791, forward strand.
TTCAAAACAAATAAAATTTTGGCTTTTATACTATTTTAATATATATTCAAATTTTTTTATGATAAATGTTTATATAATCTGATTTCTCATTAAAAACTATGATATTTTAACCACTATTGGATTAAGAATTGATGACAAAAGATATTTTCAACATTAGTAAAACATTACACTTCTAATTTTAAAATTTGGTTGAACCCATTTAATATGGTTGAATTAAATATACTCTAGATCAGTCATAAATTCAGTTTCAATATGGTGACAAGCAGTGAGGTAAATAGTTACCCGATTTAATGATTTATCAATCGATTTGAATTAAATTAAACAAAAATAGTAAAATTTTGCATAAGAAAATAATAAAAAAATTGATTAATTTAACCGAACTGGATTAGATATAAATAATAATGGTAAAAAGCTTTACCATTATCATTTTACGGATTTAAGAAACTTTTATTTAGTAATTTAATATATAATTATAAAACTCATTTTTACCTCTACTTTATTCTTAAAATATTTAATCGTTAAAGTTTTCGGTTGATAAGATTAATAATGTAGATATATTTACTTAATTATTTTTTAGTTTATAACTTTAGTTTGCTATATTTACGTGGCTAGAATATTTTATATTTTGTAAGAGACAAGTTAGTTTGTGATATATAAAATGATAAAAATTTAACCATCAATTAGTTAACCGTTTGACGACGATGAAATGATGAAAATTTGGGTATGGTATAACCTTTTAAACTTGGTTAATAGCTCAAGTATAATAAAAAATTTAAAAGCATTGAATGGCTGCGGTCAACGGGGCTATAATCGAACCCCATTTACGGTGTTTAGCGATTACTATCCGCATTTAAAACTTAGGATTTTTGGCGACCTTAAGTCGGGAATATCGGTATAGATAGTGTTATTCTTCGTACTTCTTCAAATTCAGAGAGGACTAAATTGACACGCTTACAAACAATGGGGTGCTGTTCGCAAATACGACTTTATGGGCTGAATATCTGAAGTCTTGTGGGACAATATTTATAATTCCTCCTGAGCTTAAGACAGAGAGTGAAAACTAAAGAACCTCCCTGAGCAACACTGGCGTGACAGATTTGGAGGATAACCGCTTTTCAGGCGTTCTCTATAATTATCAAATCAGGGGAAGAAGTGATCAACTATCTGCTCATTTTCCCGTTGAGTTATATTGTAGGGAGTTGTTAGAGATGCCAAAGAAAGAAGGAACAGTTTCTTGGCTTAAAGATAAGCCTCACCTGCAGACTGCTAGTTCGTCCGGAAATCATAATGTAGAAGGTGATATGAAAGTTTTACTTGTCATAATTAGGCATTGTAATTCGGCTAATTCTCATTATTGAATTTACATACATAATTTGTAGAAAACCCGTCTGAAGTAAGAACTGTTTCTTCAATCCAAGATTGTTCTGCTGATTTGTTGATCTACCTGACAAGGCATCTGAATTAGTGGAATTTTTGAAGAAAGATAATCCAGCTTCTCCAATTGAAGGCCACTCATCTACCCCAGTGCATGCTACGAGGAGGTAATTGCCATTAGTGAGGTGCATTTCATATTTCCCTATTATTTATAGTATATTTGCAATTTGATTATAAAAGAAAAGACCATCAAATTTAGCAAAATTGAATCATTTTGGACGAGGCTTTCTCCTAGTTTTGAAATCCATTTGCATGCAAACCATTCATAAATGAAAAGCTCCTCCTTAGTTCTGATCGATTTCTTTTGCATCCTCCATAGGTCTGCGAGCAAGGAACCAGAACAACACGGACGAAGAGGGTCTCAAACCAGGTCTGTTAGTTTTGATTGCAAAGCTTCTCCTTCTTCAGACTAAAGTAATAAGAGTATAATGTGAAATATACTCTTATAGTGTGTTAGATAACCTAACTTGTCAATCAAGTTAGCTTTTATATTTCTATATATAAATACTGTACAAGAGTTTTATTAATAGTAGAAGAGAAATTTATCATGGTATCAGAGCTATGGCGATCAATTGTGACAATCTGCTCTTAGGCTATGGAAGCTCCTCGACGGTTTGATACTTGTTTCATCATTTTTTGATTTGTTTCCTAAATCTGTTGTTTGTTGATCTTGATGAAATCAACATTGGTGTATAGCATAGCATCATCTTCTGAAAATGTGTCTTTTCCTTATCCAAATACAACAAATGTAACAAACTTTGTCAATATTACTTTGGATCCTACAAATTATTGAATTTGGGAAGATCAGATCTTGAATCTGATAGATTCTCATGGATTTGGATCATTCATCAATGGCACTGGAACAATTCCACCGAAATAGTTACTTTTGATTCTACTACTCATGAAGAGATTAATCCCGATTCTCTACTTTGGGAAATATCTGATAAGCTATTAAATGGTTGGATCGCAAGTACTTTGAGAAAAGAGGTAGCATACTTCGTTGTTGGAACGAAAACTGCATATGAACTTTGGTCAGTTCTAAAACAGAAAATGGCTCAGTCTTCTCTAGAAAGAGAATTTCATTTGCAAGGGGACTTGCAACTAAATTGTCATGACAATTATAGTAGTTTTGATGAATATATGTTGAAGTTTAAGACTATTATTGATGAACTTGGAGCGATTGGGAAACCCTTGATTGAAGAAAGGAAATGTTTTTGGTTGTTACAAGGGCTAGGAAGTGATTATCAAATACTCACTACCATGATGTTGAGGCCTCCTATGCCATCTCTCAATGACCTATGAATCAAGGATTCTAAACATCATCACAGTCAAAATTAGGTTGCTTATGCTTCTCAAAGGAGTTTTAAAAGACCACAGTTTTGTTTTGTACAAAAACAGAATTTTACCTCACAGAACCGTGGGTTTCAAAATGATGTTTCCAAGAATCAAAGTGCACAAATTCATTTACTGATTCAGAATTCACAAAAGAAGAAACATCTGAAAAGGCTGAGCACAACTATCCACAAAGCCAAAATTTCAATGTTAGATTTGCCTTAGGTTTGGACATACGACAAATAAGTGTTGGAAAAAGGTTTAACAAGAAGTGGAAGACACCTTCTGTGCATCAAGCCTTATCTGCACGACAGGTCTCAGATGTTGATGCCAACGAATGGATTCCTGATTCAGGTGCCTCCTCACATATGTCTGGTAATTTTTCATTCTTTACTTCTTTGACAGCATATGAAAGAGCAGACTCGGTTATGGTTGGTAATGGAGATTTTCTGCCTATAACTCACATTGGTACTCTTCTTCATAGTATGTCTTGAAATTTGCAACTAAACAATGTATTGTTGGTGCCTTCACTTAAAAAGAATCTCATTTCTATTACACAGTTATTAGTTGACATGCCTTTTGACATATTTTTCAACTAATAAAGTTTGTATCAAACACAGAGTATCAGGAAAATTGATAGATGAAGGAAGGAAAAGAGGGAATGTCTACATATTGGACATTCAAAGACATTTTTTTTTTCGAATAGCCGAGATACAGTTGATTTCGATATCTGGCATAGCAGACTTGGACATTGTTCTATATCCCTTTTGAAGCTACTACAAGCTCAAGGTTTGATCAAAGTAAATGACAAGCCTGCTTCGACCAATATTTGTGTGGCTTGTCAACTAGGAAAATCAAAGTGTTTACCTTTTGAGTTGTCTACTAATAAGTTTGTTAAACCTTTTGATTTGATTCGTTGTGATCTATGGGGACCAACTCCTATTATTTCTCAGGCTTCTTATGTTAGAAAATTCTTGATAGAAAATAAACTGTATAAACTTGATCGTCTTCATATCAAATCATCAAGAGAAATAAACTAGATAAAATAAAATAGCGGAAGTGTACTTAAAGCCATAAAAAAATTAAGGTCTTGACCACTTGGGTTTTTGATCTTTTAAATTCAAGACTAATTTTCTAAACTAGAGTTCTGGACAGTGGGATACGAGAACGAAAACCAGATATGAATTCGGGGACCATAACCTCCTTATTTATAGCCTGAGTTTTATAATTTCAATTCCACCCATCACAAAAGAAAAATTACGAAAATGGTATCTACACATTGAATTCCACACCTTAATTTATAGCTCATAACTCTTAACTTTAGTAGATCAATTTAATTTAGCTAACCTTATAATAATAATATATGATACAATTCCTGATTCGTGTATATATTTATGTCCAATTTCCAACATCTTATAGATATTATGTGAGTTTTGTTGATGATTGTATTTGGTTCACTTGGTATTATCCTTTAAAGAATAAAGTAGACTTTATCTTTGTCTATCTTCAATTTGAAACGATGGTTCACACACAATTTGAAATAAAAATAAAAAAAATTTCATTTAGATGGTGGAGGAGAATTTAAATCAGAAAAAATAAGAAGACATTTTCAAGAAAATAGAACCTTACATCAATTTCCATGTCTATATACTCCACAACATGCAGGAGTAGTGGAAAGAAGACATTGTTCCATAGTTGAAACAGGTCTTACACAGTTGTTTCATTTAAAAACTCCCATGCTGTATTGGAATGAGAGTTTTCAGTTTGCAGTCTTCTTGTTGAACAGGTTGCCCTCACAAGCTTTAAGAGACAACAAATCTCCATATGAATTATTATTTGGCAAAATTATTGAATACAAAGCCTTTAGAACTTTTGGATGTTTGTGTTAACCATGTTTGCGTCACTATCCACAACATAAGTTCTCTCCAAATTCCTTGCCGTGTGTATTCATTGGTTATGGATCTAAGCACAAGGGCTACAAATGTCTTGACCTTAAAATTGGTAGGATATATATGTCCAGACATGTGATTTTTGATGAGCACTTATTTCCTCTGGAGAAATTTGTTGATAAACATGTTGTCCAGAAAATATCTTCCTTCAGGCCATGTAAGAGTATGACTCCAACTCTAGGAGGTACAAAGTCAGGAAGTAAATATCACGTTGTTGATATACTACAAGAGGATGATGCCTCCTACAATATCTGATCTACTTGAGTCATCCACTTCCATTTCCTCTTCTTTGCATGAAGCCATGACTAATAGCACACCTATGCATCAAAATTCAACTTTTCATCCTATGATAACAAGGTCTAAAGCTGGAGTGGTTAAACATAACCCTCGCTATGCTCTAGTCTCAACTAAGGTTGTCATCAAAGAGCCAACTTCGGTTCAAAAAACCTTAAAGGATGATCGATGGATAGAGGTAATGAGAGCTGAAATCATTACTCTTGAAAAGAACCAGACTTGGAGTTTAGTACCAAAGACGGAGTATATGAATGTTATTTGAGTAAAATGGTGTTTAAAGCAAAATACAAGGCTGATAATACCCTTGATAAGCTTAAAGCAAGGCCTGTTGCAAAGGGGTACAATCAAGAACAAGGTGTGGATTACTTTGAGACTTTTTCCCCTGTAGTTAAGTCATCCACAATGCGAAAAATTCTGACCATTGCTACTGTTAAGGGCTGAGACATTAATCAACTTGATGTAAAGAATGCCTTTCTTAATGGAATTCTTAATGAAAGAGTCTACATTCATCAACCTCTTCGGTTAAAAAATAAACAGTTTTCCACACATGTTTGCAAAATTCACAAAGCTCTCTATGGGTTGAAACAAGCGCCACAAGCTTGGTATGAAAAGTTCAGTACTTTTCTTCTCTCTTAGAGTTTTGTTTCAAGTGCTACTGATACTTCTCTGTTTGTCAAACATCATGAAGGTCATGTTTTGATGTTACTACTATATGTTGATGGTATGCTAATAATTGGCAAGTCTAAAGTTTTGATATTTGAATTCATTTCACTTCTCAAATTTAATTTTGAAATGACTGATCTTGGATTGGTTTATTATTTCTTGGGAACTGAATTCACATGAACTCCACAAGGTTTGTTTTTGTCTAAGCGACGATATGCATATGATCTATTAGAAAAAACTATGATGGTAGACTGCAAGCCTCTCAATACACCCATTGTTGTTCTAGATATATCTTCTGAATCTGCCCCTGTTTGTGAGAATGTATCTTTCTTTCTAATGTTGATTGGCTCCTTACAATACTTAAACAATTAACAGACTTGATATCTCCTTTGCGGTGAATTATGTTTGTTAACATATGCATCAACCAAACACTTACCATTTTCAGATGGTAAAACACATTCTAACATATCTCAAAGGTACTATAAGTATGGGGCATCTCATTTGGGCAAACTCTTCACTGGAAACAAACCAGGAGATCAACAACTGGGTTTTGTGCAATGCTTGGTAGGAATGTCATTTCTCGGAGTGCAAAGAGGTAGAATACTGTTGCTAGGTCTAGCACAAAGGCCGAGTATAGAGCGATGGCAGCCACAACTGCTGAAATTGCTTGGCTTACTTACTTGCTTCATGATCTTCGAGTCTTATTGCCTACTACTCCAATTTTGTTTTGTGACAACACGAGTACACTGCAATTATCTATTAATCTTATCTTCTATGTTCGCACAAAATATATTGAAATTGACTATCACTATGTGAGAGAACAAGTGGCCTTACAGAAGCTTGAGACTCGATACATTTCTACCTTTGATCAAGTATCTGATATCTTTCCAAAGCCTCTCTTTGCTGATAGATTCATGAATTTAGCTTGCAAATTTGGTCTCCCTGAGCCTAGAGCTTGAAGGGGGGTGATAAGAGTATAATGTGAAATATACTCTTATAGTGTGTTAGATAACCTAACTTAGTCAATGAAGTTAGCTTTTATATTTCTGTGTATAAATACTGTACAGGAGTTTTATTGATAGTAGAAGAGAAATTTATCTTCTATGCTTCAAGGAACCAGAACATGGACAAAGAGAGTCTCAAACCAGGTCTGTTAGTTTTGATTGCTAAGCTTCTCCTTCAGACCAAAGTAGTGACAGTTACAGCAGGGAGAGAAAAGTACATGGATCGCCGGAGAAATCAAATAGAGACGAATTACTATCTGGCCGAGGACATTCTCCATATCCAACCCCTCTCGTACTATCAAATGACATGCAAACTCCCGGCATTGTCTATGCTTCGGCCAAGATGCAACATCGTTGTGCAGCTGGAAAGAACGCCAAGATGCGGTCACAATACGTTTATCCAATCGAAGATCTCACCCAGTTGACGCCCTTGAAGGAAGCTCGACTTGGCCTCGGTGTCTGAACCTGTTTTCCCATTTCAGATGAAGGCAATCTAGTTCAAAAAACTGATCAGGAGAGGTGAATAAATAGGAGCAATCATCCATCTTTGCACAAATGTTGATCATTCATGGGGTACGCGGAGAATAAATTGAAACCTTTTGGATCACACAAGTTTTTTTTTTCCAAACAGCTTTTTGGGTATTTTACTAGTAATGCCTATCGTTTATCTTCGATCATACATTGAATTAAATTTATGCATCTTGAAATGAGCTTAAATCTTTTAAACGAACTGAGCAGCTGCTGCTTCCATCTCCTCCAGTTCCCGTTCATTGACGTTTTACATTATGCAACAGCGTTTTTGAGACTTAACTAAGGATGAAATTTGACTAAGACCTCAAGATTAATAAATACCGTTCATGATGCTACGTGTTATTATATAGTAGCCTTGTTAATGTTAGATGTTAATCTAATATCTTTCTTTACTAGCGTGTTATTATTTATTGAAAAGCAAGCGACATCATATTTTAGTGATGGTTTTAACTTCAACGGGCCGACGGGATGGAATACATTGAAAAATATGCCAAATTTTTTATTTTTTTCAAAGCAACATTAATATTTGTTATTTGATAAGGTGGCTTCCTAAGTCAAAAAAATACACTTGTTGCATCCTCAAATTGACTTAGAAAATGGACTTATTTTTGGAAGGACGGCAGGACCTGTGTCCACATCTACTTGCCAGAGAACAATATCCCCCCTCTCTTGGTTTTTAAAAGATTCCCGGTCAAAGATCGACGCTTGGGAAAAAGCAGTACTCCAGATTGGAATTTATAGAGGCAGATGCGTATTGATATGTGCACAACACAAGGAGATTGAAACTCTAACATCAGTTGCAAGAGTTGTAACTTGATTTGGGTTAAGATGGTGGTGAAGGTGCACGGCCCTGCCTATGCCTCAGCAACCAGGCGAGTCCTTGCCTGCCTACTTGAGAAAGAGGTTGAATTCCAAATCATTCCTGTCGATCTGTTCAATGGAGAGCACAAGAAACCAGAGTTCTTGAGGCTACAGGTATGCCCAGCTTGACTTCCTTCATCTCTCTCTTGATACTTTCTGTTGACACCATTTTTCCTTGTTTTCGTATGAATATATCTCTTATGTGATCGATTTCGTTGTTAACTTTTTGCAACTGGCCGATGCAGCCATTCGGAGTAGTCCCTGTAGTTCAGGATGGAGATATGTTCCTCTATGGTAAAGCATTTTGCTATTAATTCATTGGCAATTAACATAATGTATTAATTTAACTTTGTGTTGATCCATTTGCTAATAATCGGCAGAGTCTCGGGCAATTTTAAGATACTATTCGGAGAAGTATGCTCATCAAGGTAGCAACCTGCTTGGGGAAACATTGGAGGACAGAGCCTATGTGGAGCAGTGGTTGGAAGTTGAGTCACAAAACTACCAGCCCCATGTTTACACTCTGGTCCTTGAGGTGCTGTTCAAACCGAAAATAGGTCTTTCCACAGATGACAAGTCTGTGGAAGAGAGCAAGAAGAAACTGGCCAAAGTGTTGGACGTCTATGAAGAGAGGCTCTCAGAGAGTAAATACTTGGCTGGGGACTTTTACAGCTTAGCTGATCTAACCCATCTCTCATATACTCACTATGTTGTTAATGAGATTGGATTAGGATACATGTACAAGGACAGGAAACATGTGAGTGCATGGTGGGAGGATATTAGCAGCAGGCCTTCCTGGAAAAAAGTTCTCGAGCTTTAGGTGCAATATATGCTCGGGTGGTTTTGATGATCAAATTATGTTTTCTGTCATGAGCTACCTACTTAGTTGTTAAATAATATATTCCAGCAAGTTAATCATCATTAATTTTTAGCTTGTTTGGGATTTTTTTTTTGCTTGGGATTAGTAGGCTGAATGTTTTGCCTATCACGAGAAAGAGAGTGGACAATGATTACAGCTTTAAACCATTTATATATGTTTATGGTGAGTTGTTACTCAAGTATTCTCGCCGTTGCTCCTCTTACAAGGACTAAGAATAGGTAGGGTTGTAAACAAACCCAATCTTTTTTCAAGTATTTTACGTTTAACATGATTCGGCTTGAACTTGTAATCGTTAATTTTGTGTTTGAAAAAATATTTGGCTCGAAATAAATAATATGGTTCGGCTTAGTTTGAAACTCAAATTCGTTGTATTCAAATTCGAAAAAATATTTAGCTCGACTCGTCTCATTAATATTATTAAGGTCAAATTAAACTTATATAATATTGGAAAGAATTTTTTTATCTATACAGTCAACCACGAGCCAAGTATAAATATTTATTTTGCTCAAAAATATAACGAGTCAAATATGAGTTAATGCCAAACACTATAAATTTTAGACGAGCTCAACTTGACCTATAATACATCAAAGCTCGTCAAATATTTAAATAAATTCAAATATACTTTATAAAAATCAAATTAAATTTAAAAATATCACTATTTGGCTCAGCTCGACTTATTTATACCCCTAATTATTAGTGAGTTAGTTTATTAATTAGAACTATTAACAACCATTTAAGTTTACCTGTCTCTTCAGTTATTAGAACACAAAAGTTAAGATTAATGGCCCTCTAACCAATTCCCCCCTCTCACGACCCTACACACGCGCACAATCAACAAAAAATAAAATCAAAATGACACAAGCAGCTCGTAGATTAGAAAGCTGCTTTTGGGTTTAAAAAGAAATTTACCTGTGTACCTTCTTAAAACACGAAAATTCCTTTTTTTAATCTCTTGAGGTAAGAAAAATTAATTCCACATGGGAGTGACCCACTTAGATGCAATCGTGATTGTTTATGTTCTAATTTACATGGAATTATATTTAATGTATATACAAAAAATGTATTTAATTATAAAATATATTAAATATATCTAATTTTGATAAAATTAACTATTTAAAAATTTTAATGTTATTCACGTTATTTTCACGTGGACCGAGCCTTAGTCTTTCACTTATGTTTTCACCTCTTCCGACTATTATCTAAGGTACATGCTAATTTTAACAAATCAGGATTGGGTCTTTTTTTTTAATTTTCTTCTTCTTTTTTTCTTAAATAAGATATATCTAAAAATATTTTTACCTTATTCAAAATGATCAACTAGCCAATAAATTACTCAAATTTTAATATTTATCAAAATCTCCACACGAGATTATATTTTCAACTTCCTTCCACTTGTAAAGTGATTAAATATACTCCAATATCTTATTCTACAACCTTTTTTTGCTTAAGGCTTTAAGACGATAGAGGTGAGGGAGCTTTATGGTTCAACTAACGGTAAACGTATTGCAAATTGTCTCTTTGTTTTTCTTTTCTTTTCTTTTTTTCCTCCTTTTAAACTTGTTTTGTCTTTGATTAGCCTCTTTGGTTTTTCTTCTTTTTTTAAAAAAATCTATGCCACTTTGATTTTTTGCCTCACTGGGCTTTAGTTTTTATACAACGAGGGCTCATTGATGACTCTACTTTGATAATACAAAAAATTTCGATATTATCCAAAATAATTAGCCATCTATTTAGGCACAACTAAGGATGTAAATGAGTCAAGCCAAGCCAAGCCGAGCTGGGGTGTGCTTGAATTTGACTTGATATAAAACGAGCCGAACCGAGCTTTTATGTAAATGGGCCGAACTTTAATATAAATGAGTCGAGCCGGGCTTGTCCAAAATTAATGATGTTTGGGTTTGGTTCGAGCTAAGCTCAAACCTAATGAATGTTTATGTGTTTGATTTATATAGGATCAATTTTTTTAACACTATATAAGTTTAATGTGACCTCGATAATATTTACGAGCCGAGCCAAGCCGAACATTTTTTCGAGTTTGAACACATCGAGTTCGAGTTTCGAGCCGAACCAAAGTGAACACTCTTTTAGTCAAATTTTATTCATTTTTAACGAGCTTATTTATTTTGAGCCGAGTATTTTTTTGAGCACAAAATAAACAAGCACCAGCCGAGTCGAACCAAGCTGAATGCAAAAAACTCACAAATAGGTTTGACTCGTTTACACCCTAGGCACAACTAGTCCAGCTTTTAATATTTATCTAAGTCTTACCACATCTATTACAATATATTAAATATGATTTTTTTATGGTTGCACCCTTAATTGCCGTACCATTTACCGTCACTTTAAATGATCTTACCCTTTATTTTTATTTCTATTAATTGCATCATTTATTGTCACACCATTTATCATGGCTTTTAATAGCCTCACCTTTATTTTTACTAATAATGGTAGCACCTTTATTATCACATCCTTTATCATTAATTCTAATAGATGCACCATTTATTTTCACTTTAAATGGGTGCACCCACACCCTTATTGTGGCTTCTAATGATCGGATTCTTCATTTTTATTCTTAATAGTCACACTTTTCATTATCATATCTTTTATTATCGTTTTTTTTTCACCAAATGTTAGTTTTTTTAGACATTTTTTTGAAGAGTTGTATTCATTACTTATTTATGTTGAACAATAATATTATATTATTAATGGCTTATATGCATTGTGTCTGCATATTAGAGTGCATTAACAAAAAAATCAGTTACTTTGAAGAATAAAGCATTGGCAAAAACAACCACTAATAGAAACTATTGCTTGCATTGAAAATTAAAATTAAAAGTGTTTGTAGTAATTACGTATTTCAAGATTCAATGTCTACTAGAACAATATTAATATGGTAATAAATTTACAAAAATCAATCATCAGTAGCTCACACATTGCGTTGGTCATACCTAGTTTATATCTATTACAAATGAGGGGTTGTACGCTCAATAATATCAAATTATAAAAAATAAAAAGTACAAAAAATAGATCAGCAGCTGAACTAAAATTCAGTTGCAACTAACAATTACAAGTATTAAATTATTAATAACTGTCACTTCGCTAAACCATTACAACCAGTCGATATATTAAACTAATCCTAGGATTGCCTATATACAATAAATGCCTCTCTTTTTTTTGATAATTTGTTTACACCACTTGTAATTGTGTTTTATGTAAAAGAGCTGACTGCATAATATGGCATCTTAAGCTTCTTTCTTGCACCTGCGCAAGAGTAATTAACCAATTAGAAGAGCCTCTGGGTACAGTTTGATCCCATGTTCATAATCCAGACAAAACAAGAATTGTACTGAATGCAGGGGAGTGCTATGATAAAATCGAAGAATTACTTTCTATTAGTACAGTAAGTTGTAAATTTCAGTAAACATTAGGAGGTATGATTGGTTTTGTAATAGCTGAGGAAAAGGTAGAAAATTTAGTTTTACTTATGAAATGTACCTGTAGTTTACCAATAACCCCAAGCAATTCATGACATTCTTCGAGCAGGGTCTTCTCTCTTGCTACCACGAATGCTAACTCTGACATCATTCCACCAAATTCTTGCGTCTGTTATCCAAGGTCGACCAAATAAAATTCCTATCTTAGTTTAAATATTCTGATTGAGTCTCCAACTTGGGCTAATTTCTTTCAATATGCATGCTTATTGTTAATTAACTAAGGTATATATCTACCATGGGATGCAGGCGACTGCTGTATCTGTTTATTGATGTTGCCAGGTTTTCTGCTTTGTGGAGAGCTACTGGAAGTGTTTCAAGTTCTGCCTGCAATAATTTCAGTGCATTAACATATTCAATTATATTTTCAAATTATACTTGAAAAGAGTAAGACAAGATTGAAAAAAAAATGAAGAAGATTACAAAAACTATACTCGCCTTTGCACCTTCAACAAAAGGAACTCTACAAATTGCCTCCTGCAACCGGTCCTTGGTGTTTGAAACTGCAGAGAAGTGTTGCCTCTCCATCTCTTCCCATTCTTCCAAGTACTTTATCTACATTTTTTACATCAAATTATGCAATTTCTTGTATTTTTTGTAGTGTATTTAATCCAACGTAGCCGAAACTAAGCATAGTTGAAAACAGAAAAATAGCTTCTAATTACCTGAGATCCTAGTATGCTGTTCAGTTTTATCTCAAGCTTCTCACTCTCAAACTGGACTCGCTTTTGCACAACAGATTTTCGCAACTTTGAAATATTTGCCCATGCATTTGAGCAAGTGAACTATATGGGAACATAAATAAACCACAACGGTGAATGATCGTTCACTTGGTACCATAAAAGAGTTATGCATGTACACTAAATAACACACCTCTGACTGCTTCGTCTTGCCCTTGTTTACTATCTCAGCCCTTGCATTTGCAAATCTCCATTGCAACAATCTGTTGTGGAGAAGGCGAAGCTCATGGGCAGCTTCCCCAGCTTTAGCTCCATAGCCACTAGACTTAGGGGAAGAGCATGATCTCTTCCCCTTCAACAACTCCAATCCCAAACTTAGAAAATTCCCCATCCCACTTTTGGCCTTCATGCCCGGAGGCTTTAAGGTGGAGAAGGACTGCGCTGCCTTCCCGCCGTCGTCGTCACCGAAGAGAGGCGGAGACTGGGTCCTTCCCGGTGACAAGGCCCACTGAGACATGGAGGAACCATAAGCTGTCAAAGAGTTGGCTCTCTTCATTATTGCAGTCTTTGCCAAGGAAACATTTGAATTGGGGGAAGACCCGCTTGCGTCCGGACCTTTACTAGACCGGCCGAAGGACCTTGATTGCATTTTGCCAATGGCAGATTTCCTAAGGCTTGAAATTTTGGTTTTGGAAGATGAAATGGCCGTCTCACTGCTCTCTGACTCAGAGCTAAGTATATCCATTGAAGAATCTAAAGGCTTGTTGTTATTGCTTCTCCTTTCTAAAAAGTAATCATCAACAGAGACTCTTCCCGGCGTTAGATCAATAGAAGATGAAGAGGAGCTCAACAAGTTATGACCACGAGAGTATCTCATTGATCCACCAAATGGGCGGTTCTCCTTTGTTATCTTCTTCTCGTTCTTCGTCTGATCCAGCTCCTTGTCATTAGCGAATCTAATGGAATGGGAGCAACTCCTCTGCCTGGTCAGTGAGGAAGCATCCTTCGATCTCCTCTGTATGAAATCCATCAACCTCTCATTCCCAAGATGATCGGCAAGAGTCCCCGAAGGACTTGCTGTAGTGTCTGTAGAAGTAGAAAGCTTCTTGTGCGGAGCATGGGAAGAGCTAGTAGTAATGGACGGCCATAGTGATCTCGTTCTGACCGATGAGGGATGAACGTCCTCCGCACTGCTTCTCCGATGCTTTTCGTTGGAAACTTGTCCAATTTTTCGGCGAGACGGAGAGAGGAGACGACTTGGGGATGACGGAATCCCACCGGGTCTCGGCGAGGAGCCAGGGCTGGCGTCCAGGGACTTGGACTGGCCGGGCTTGCCTGCCATGTTTGCTGTATTTGGTGTTTGGAAGTGGGGGAAGTAGTGTTGATATAGAAGTCCACTCAATTCATGTGCTTTTATATATGTACATATGAGAAGTTGGATTGATAGTTGGCATTGAGGGCCGGCAAAATGTGCTTATAACACGAAGTAGAGTTAGAAGGAACTAGGCCGGCTTCGCTATAGACTTCGGAGAGAGATCATAGAATGATCCAAGTGGAGGAGGATGGAGTTCCGGAGATATCAACGCTCTTAACCTCTATCTAACCGTCTCTTCTTTTGACTTATTCTATCTATGAAGTCGTAAGATTGTTGTCTTCAAACCTGAAGACTCACAAGTGCTGTGAGAAGTTTGCTTCTCGCTTATGCCAAGTTGTACTCATTGCGAGTGTCAAAATCCTATGTAGCAAGCATCTGATTCGCTCTATACATATATGAAAAAATAAAAAATAAAAAATTAAATTATTGTATTTTATTTCCTTTTTCAATTAAGATCTATTTTTAAAGTTAATCAGAATATATATCTGAAATATTAAATTATTATAGTTTATTTTATTATTTAACAAAAATTTATTCATTGTTAAAATTCTATCTTTAGTATTATTAGTCGTGCATGGCACGATATTTTACTTAACAAGTTTAAATGGAAAATGATCTCTACTTTTACACTAAGTGAGATCTTTTAAATAATAATTATTTTAAGATATCTCTCATATTTTTAATTATTTGAGATGGTAAAATTATGTAATTTTGTTTAGCATGTCACCTTTAATTATGAGTGATTTAATAAAAATTATTATTTTATTTATCAAAAGAAATATGAGTGTGATTTAGTATAGATAGCGAGAGTGAAGCAAAAAAAAAAGTTATTGGCAGAGATTAAAAATTCACTAATTCTATAAGGAACAAGTAAAGTAAGCATCTGTAGCGTAATAAGTTAATAAGCTCTATAGCGCTAGTATTCTTACAAGTCAAAGACCTAATGTTCATGAATAAGTTTATGCCACACCACCAGGCTTACAAGTAAACCGCCACTCCCAAGAATGTGGGGAGTCAAAGATATTGGACGTAATATACACCCATTATTTGGAAGTACTAATGAACTAAATCGATGTATATGATTAGACGTAGTTATTAGATACTTCCACTGTTCGCAACAATCGAACCAAATCTCTACGTTTATAAATGTATGTAGTTATTAAGAAAGTCCAATATTCAGGAGCATTGAACCAAATTTGTAACCCCCTAACAAATACGGATCATTTAAGAGCTAGTAACAAGTGATGCATTCACTACTTGCAAACAAATCTCTCTCTACGTCCAATAATATTTAAGAGCATTCAACCAAATTTATGAACCTAACAAATACAAATCATTTAAGAGGAGATCCCAGGGAAGAAGTGTTATCTTTTGTCAATAAATATATAAGATCTCTCTCTCTCTCTCTCTCTCTCTCTCTCTCTATATATATATATATATTTATATCATGGATGATTAAAATTGACGATGATGATGATTGAAATTGAGCAGGCTTTTTCACTGTACTTTTTGATACTTGGGGATATCGTATAATGTTTAAATTGATCGAAGAAAGGAATCAGAACCAGCACTATTAGAAGATAGGTGCCAGAGAGTGTACGAAAAGCTTCACTTTTGTAAGGCCCTTTATGGCCATATGAGGAAGAATCAGGTTAGGAGGTTCCGTGGCGTGATCTTCCCATTCACCTCAAATGCTGCTCCACGGATGACAACTGAGCAGAAGCATATCCTGCCTAGGTGCTTTCTCATGTGGCCATGAAGGGTTTTAAGGGAGGAGAAGCTCATTGGGGACTCCGGCCACCTGTGCTCAATTGGCTCTTGTTTTGCTAGCCGCATTTTGTTCGTTCAATGTATAAGAAATATATTAATGAGCAAATAGATAGTAAAAATATTCACGCCATTAGAAACAAAATCGAATATACACCTTCGTTGATTTTAAATATATTGTTCAAAAAATATTAATTTGTCTAATATACCGATCATTGTCTATGTTCTAAGTCTCAAAATTTTATTTAATTATACTACAGTCAGAGCCAATATTCTCATCTTCAACTAAAATAGTTCAATTTGTTTCCAAAGAATTTTACACATACTTTCTAAAATACACAATGTTGAAGTAAATATTCAATGGAGGGAGCCATTTAAATTTTTACTTCACTATTAAAAAAATAGAACCGTTTTAATACTTCTGCACAAAATATTCACGCACCACATTAGAGATCTCCTTGCCTCCTTATGGATGCAGAAACTTCTGCTGTACAACTTTCTTTACGGTCACAAAAAAGACGAAAAGACAAACCTGATAGACAAAATTCAACCTCCTTGCGGATGGAGGAACTTCTACCGTAAAACTTCCATAATGATCACGAACATGACGATGAAGACAAACCTGATAGACAAAATTCGGCCTTGTCTCTTTTGTATGCCGCATGGACTTCCTGTTTCATCTCACAAAATTTCAGTCGCTTTAGCTTCTGTTCATCAGGGGTGCCACCATCAACGCATAATTCTCTATAAAAGTCATTCTCAAGAAGCTTGTCAATAGCTTGTGAGCAATTGGGAAAATATCGTCTACCCATCTTGACTGTCAACAGAAAGCCAACCACATCAAAGAGGAGAATGCAAAATCAGTACATCTTTAATAGTTTAGAGGAAATGTGTTTTACGCTTTAATTCATGTTTCAAAGTACTGTATATAATGATCACATACGTTATTGGAGATATAGCAGAGAATATAGATAATATTGTTACAGAAGTAGAGATATACCCGTCCTTTGCAAGGAATCCATCCTTGACCTTAGCCTTTTGTGCTGAACTGTAGGTGTCTCATTAAGATCAACCTCTTTCAAATATTGAAAGGAAGCAAGGTCCTCAATTTTGTCTGTATCATCATCAGCCTGTGCACTTTCCATTACTACCTTAGCTTCAGCAGGGAAGAGCATCTTCGCACATGCAACTGATAGCAAAATAGATAACTCCGTAAATCTTTTTGGATGCAATACTCCGCATAGAAGCATGGAGAAGAAGCATAAAGAGTAGTTGGAACAAATCACGAAATGAGTATAGAAGTAACCACTGGTGGTGGTCATCTTACAAGCAAAAGCAAGTTAAAAAAAAAAAGAAGGTAGAAATAAGATCACACACCTGTTATTACACAGATAATGGAAAATGAAAAAACCAAATCACAATATTGAAAATCAGGTAGACTTGGCTTGAACTAATTTTTTTCTTAATATATGTTTTTTATGCTGCCAATAAGGGCATCCGCCCATCAAAATTTTGCTATTTGTAATCACATAAATCCTAGTTTAGGGTCCATGTCTGCGGCACATTTTTTAGTATCAGGTGGGAAAAAAAAAGAAAATAGAAGAAGTTTGTTTCAACTCCAAAAATAGAAATGAAGGACTCAAAAAAGTTTCTAGTCAGTTAAATTCAGATTTAGCTCCGAATATGGTCATGCTATATTGTTTGATCTCTTCATTGACAACTCAAAACAAGGACAAGGAAAACAAGAAAGAATCAATAAATGCCACAAAGAATAACAATGTTCAGCTAAATCCTGATATTTATTAGTAGAAATACTAGATTATGTGAACAATTGAAACACACATAACTACAAAGGTGAAGACAAAGTACTGAAACTACATCAACTGACCTCTGTTTTGCAAGTATGTTAGTTTCATGATAAGGTTATCAACAATAAAAGGAGAAGAGGTAATAGACTCATTCTCAGCCAGTGGATTTCTTCTCAGCTCCCTCTCCAGAATACCTATGCATATCCTGTCTTTGTTTGTTTCCTGACACTGCTCTGTCTTAGCATGATACTCCTTTGCCCTTGTCAACCTCCGGCATATGCTGACCGCGCACCTGCCATCACTAGTCATCTCTCCCACAGATGCGCCTTTATTGAGAAGGGAAACTATAACAGCAGGTTCCCTTCTCATTGCAGCAACATGCAGAGGAGTGTAGCCCCTACGGTTCTTGAGATTAATGTCAGCAATGTCCAAGCCAAGTACATCAGCCACTATTTTGGAGTCACAGTAAGCAGCAGCATAATGGAGAGCAAATGCATCATCCAAGGTGACATTAGATTCTGTAAGGAGCAGTTTCAACAGTTCTAGATCATCAGAATCTAAAGCTCTATGGATCCTCCTGATTCGTTTCTCATGAATAGGATCAAAAATATCTGAACTAGGATTATCCAACTTTGATTTGGCACGAAGTGAAGTTATCTCTTCAGACACCTCGTGTGGTAGCTCTTTCTCTATAGAAATGAGCTCAAGATCAGACCGTGCTATCCTCATCACACAGTGAGAGCGTAGTTGATCAAGGTGGCAATGAAAGGCGACTAGGATAATGGGGATGACATCTTCTACAAGAGCTCTATCAACATAACTCAAAAGTCTTCGCTGCACATAAAACTCCATTATAGATTTTATACATCGTTGTATCGTAGCTAGTCTAATTGCAGTAAAAAGGTAAGAATTCCCTAAGTTAAACTACAGGGATGTGCCCAAAAAAGAGAAGAAAAAATATTCTAACATTAGCCTGTTCTGGATCTTGACTTCCACGTTCCAACTCCTAAGTTATGATATTTTTATTTTACTTCATGGAGGCAATTAATCAAGCATTTTATCATCAACTGAGTAATCAACACTAAAACCTGCTTGTGGAAATCTATATTGTGTTAGTTATCAAAGGTATAAGCAAGGAAAAGCTAAAATAAAATTTGACAAAGAAAACTTGTGAGCTAACCTGCAGATTTGGGATCAAGTCTACTACTTGAAAAACTGAAAAGGCATACATCATTTCCACCACAAAGTTAACAGCAGGCCAGCAAGCATCATGTGCACATGAATTGTCACAGCAAGTAGAAGCCTCTGGGGGAGGTGGCTTCACCATACCAGTGTATGCATAACTTAAGAAAATCACAAAAGCTTGAAGCCCAACCTTGCCATAGGGCAGCAGGTCACTCATATTATATCTAGGTTTCTCCCCATCCTTCAAAGGAGCAGCAGCAGCTTTAGAAGATGTTCTGCTTCCTCCTGAGAAAAGTTCCCGGAAGAACTTACTCCGAGCTGACAAGATACATCGATGCACCCCAACAGGAACACCATCCACCACAATTTCTGCATCAGTACAATCAAACTCTGAATCAAGCAGAAGATTCTCCAAATTGGAGCTGAGTTTGCTCAAACTTGAAATATTCGCGTTTGCCCCATCCTGTTTGCAATCCGTTGAATTGGAAGTCAAGCAACTGGATGCGTCGTCTAAATTATACATCTCCCTCCTCTTTTTCTCTACTAACGAAAACTGCTGCTTCAACCACGCTAGGCAGGACAGTACAACAATAAACTTCTTTGCGCAGGAACCAAACTCTAAAAAAAATGATTTTGTTAAATGAGTTTAGATCGTAGACGATCTGCCTAACAATCGGAAATTGGAATTAAGAAATAGAAGGAACAATAATATGTGGTAGAGCTAAGCAATCTATGACGAGGAAATGAGGATGGGATCTCATATTTCACTCTAATTTCTCATCTATCATGCATCCGATGGAAGGAAACACTGCAAGCCTAGAACCGGAATAGATTGATGGTGTCGGACGAATCTGACTTCCAATCAACCTGGGGGTTGAAAAGTCGTCGCCGCAGGATGTCTTGGACTATGCCATAATTGGCAAAGGACGCGTCGCACGCCAGGGCGAATGAAGTCGTTGGTGATGACGATTTGATGGCGTCGGCCAGCGCGGCGCCTGTCGACTCGCGTCCCCGCCCACGTCATCGACGACGCCAGCACCCCCTCCCCCCTATCCGTCCTAGCTCTCTCGGTTGGACTCCAACCTTGCTTTGGTTGAGATTAAGAAATAAGAACACGAATGGGCCTGGAGCGGTTTGTTGCTTGAGTCTTTCTGGTGAACATTGTTGGTTGAATTTTGATTGGAATCTCTTACTTTATTTATACAAGAGGGCGATTTCAAATAAAAACTTATATAGAGCTTTAATGTGTGTGCTGTTTTTTATACACGACAACATTATCACGAGTTTGAAATATTCTTAATCCTTAAAATAATTGATAAGAGTAAGCAATGAACGTAAAACAAGTTACATCAAACACAAGTACTCGTCACGTTAATTCAGATCAAGCACTTATGTGTCCTCCTTAAACACAACGACAAAGGGCTGATTTCGGATAACTTGTACAATATTCCATATTAACTTGTTTAATATACTAATTAAACAAGTTAATACTCTGATATATTGATATTATGACAATGTGATACGGTTATTTAATTGTCTGTTTTGTGTTGAATGTGTACAATATTCTGTACACGTTCAACACAAAACAGACAATTAAATTAGTGTTTAGGTGTACAATATTCCATATTGACGGGGAAGTTGAAAAGTCGTCGCTGCATGATGTCTTGGACTATGCCATAATTGGTAAAGGATAGGGGGTGTAAATAAGCCAAATTTATTCACGAATTTTTTGTGTTTAGCTCAACTTGGCTTGTATTCGTGCTTATTAATTTTGTACTCGAAAAAATATTCGGCTTCAAATAGATAAGTTTGTTGAACAACGAATAAAACTTGAGCAAAAGAATATTCGACTCGACTTGGCTCAAAACTCGAATTCAATATATTTAAACTCGAAAAAATATTTGGTTCGGTTCAGCTTGTAAATATTATTAAAGTCACATTAAACTTATATAGTGTTTAAAAAAAATTTTGATCTTATATAAATAAGCACAGAAATATTAGCTAGGCTCGGGCTCGGTTAAAGCTCAGTTCGAACTCGCCTCAAACTCAGTTCGAATTAAGTCCAAATATTATAAATTTTAGATAAGCTTGGCTTAATTCGTTTATATTAAAGTTTGGGTCATTTACATTAAAGTTCGATTTAGATTATTTTATATTAAATTAAATTTAAGTACACTTGTTCGGTTCAACTCGGGTCACGCGTCACACGCCAGGGCGAATGAAGTCATTGGTGATGACGATTTGATGGCGTCGGCCAGCGCAGCACCCGTCAACTCGCGTCCCTGCCCACATCATCGACGACGCCACCACCCCCTCTCCCCCCATTATCCGTCCTATCTCTCTTGGTTGGACTCCAACACAACCTTTGGTTGAGATTAAGAACACGGATTGGCCTAGAGCGGTTTGTTGCTCGAGTCTTTCAGGTGAGTGGTTGGATTTTGATTGGAATCTCTTACTTTATTTATACAAGAGGGTGATTTCAAATAAAAACTTATACAAAGCTTTTAAGGATACACAACAACACTATCACGAGTTTGAAATATTCTTAATCCTTAAAATAATTGCCAAGAGTAAGCAATAAACGTAAAACAAGTTACATCAAACACTAGTACTCGTAACGTCAATTCAGATCAATCACTAATGTGTCCTCCTTAAACACAACGACAAAGGGCTGATTTCGGACCTACCAAAACTCGCTTGAAGATAGCAAATCTACCGTTTATTTATAACAAAATTGCAGTGAAGGAATTTCATTCTCAGTGCTTGAACGAGTAAATTAACACTTGCTTACACCTGATCAGGCAAGACAAGCCCATTACTTTATAGCCTTCTTTATTGCCATTAATTACTACCCACAAATTGAAGAACCACTCCCACCAGAGCATCCACGTCGGCCCCACCGGTGGTGTCCAATACGATCCTGGGAACCGGGCCCACGTCATACTCCGCGCATCCTTCGTATCCCCGGATCAGCCCAATAAGATCCTCCCATGTGTTCGGCTTGTGCCAGCGGGCCCCACTCCCCTCCCCTCTCCTCTCCAACCTCCTCCTCCACTCCACCTCGTCCCCCGGCCGGCACTCCACCACGGCAACACGGGCTCCAGCATGTCCGGCGAGCTCGACGAGGCTGTCGAGGTGGCTCCGGCGGGACAAGGGGCTGTCGACCACCACGCTTAGCCCGACCTCGAGCTGGGTCTCCGCCATCTTCCATAGCACACTGTAGGAGAGGTCGTTGAGCATGGCGGCGGCGGTGGAAGAGTCCGCCGAGGACTGCTGGAGGGGCAGCGTGCAGTCACGGACGTCGTCCTTGTCAAGGAGGGGGGACCGGAGGGCGGCGGCGAGCCGGCGGGCGAGGGTGCTCTTACCTGTCCCCGGGTGGCCCTTCATGGCGATCAGTAGTGGGGAGACGACGTCGCCGGCGCCAACCTTACCCATGTCTCCTGTGTTGTGACTCGTGTGAGACGTTGTAAGGTTTGGTAACGTGTATGGTTGTGATTTGTCAACTACTAATGCTCATCCTAGAGTAGTGGTAGACAACAGAAATGTAACTACAAACGTTAACGATAAGGTTGATGCGTCACATCATATTAATTCTGAATTCTCAAGTCGTTTTTTCTTAAACTTAAGCTAAAATTATACAAGTAATAAAAAAAATTTAACGTATAGGAACTTAAGTAATACTGAATTAAATCAGTATATATAGTGTAATATACTCGTCATGGGGAAACTTCTTAACAGACTTTGACAAGGTTGAAACAAATGAAAGAGGATGAATCAGGAATACATTAATCTAGAATGATTTAAGAATCGATTTACTATCATGTAATTGTAATTCTTTTTTTTTTTTGAACTAGTATATATAAGACAAGCATTAATATGGTATGCAAACTAGAAGTTCACAGGCTAATCAGGCTTGTTGATAAGATAGACACCATGGCCATCACCTGCAACCTTAAAAGCTGCAGCCTTGTTGTTGCACTCTCAGCTCTTCTTTAGGCACGCCTCGCTTTCTCCACCGCAATTACCATTCCCCGTTCCGACATACACCACGGGGGAAGACATCAATATAAAAAATAAGAAGAGGACGAGCAAGGAAGAGAAATGATATTTTTATTGTGTTGAAAATCACCGTCTAATCTAGCTAATTTATTATCAAGTGTTACGATAAAGAGTAGTCTCGAAAATGGGTTTTGAATTGCAAAACTACAACCTTGATTGCAATGGGGATACTGGGTCTTGGCGGTGAATTTATAAGCGGGATTGAATGAGGAGTGTAGGGACATAATTGTGAGAATGAGGAGGGGATAGCGGCAAGCAAGGGGTATGAAGGGGAGTACGTGTGGTGGGTTGTGTGGTGGTGCGGGGGAGCCCATCTAGTCACTATATTACTTTTAGTTGATTTGATTTAAGGACAAGTGGATCTTCCTCCTTCGTTGACCTCAAGTTGACTAGGCTTTGTAGGTGTGAAGAATAAATCTTATGTTTAATCACCCTTGATTATTAGATAAACATCCCTTGATTCTTACATGAAGTTAATAATCATGTCATGACAAGTTGATATAGATAGGTTGGGTGGGAGATATATTATAATTAGTATGCACCATTTGATATATATCTCTAACTAATATAATTCATTTATAATTATCTTGATTCATGAATATATATAATATATTATGATTAAAATTATAAAAAAATATTTTATTATTAATATTAGACCACAAAATAAAATAATCATAGATTTAATAAAAAAGATGCTAATTTTATTACAAAAACCTAAAAATAGTAAAATACACGAGCTAGAGAAAATTTTTAAAAAATAACTGTTAACAACATTCAAAGAACTAACTTCTTCCTCACAACAAAATATTACAATTTCATCCGTGAAGTTTTGTATAACTTCTAATGTTTTAATAACTAACAAAATTAAACCATAACCCTAAAAAGAATTAATCTCTGTAAAAGTTTTACATCCTATGAGAAATTAAGAAGTTAGTAATCTTGTCGCCGTGCCAATAATCTGAGATGCCTACAACCTCAACCTCAGTTTGAGGTCAAGGTTGTGGCTATCTTGATCATCGGTCATCACAAAGGTGTCAACAGGAGAAGTTTTCAATGTTGATGAGGTGAGGTCTTCAGTTGGTGATAAGGTGGTGATGGTGGCGCCTTGCCAATGTAGCCTCTGATGGCCGCCGAGGGCCCCAGATGGGAATCCTTTTTGGCAAATCTTGCAGACACTTGGCTTTACTGGTGTCCTCCCCCACCTTGGCCTCACCGACGGCCAAGAGAGATGAGGTTGGGTTGGTTTTTTGGTGGCAAGTCTTGTGCCCGCCGAGCACTTGGGGGGAAGAGAAGCTCTTGCCTTAAGTATCACATAAGTGTCCCCAACTCTTCGCTATCTCCCCAGCCAGCTTAATCTTCTTGCTCGGCGCTGCTGTCGGAGTCTTTTTGGGAGTCGCCTCGCTCGCCAAAAATGTCACCGACGTCGCCTCTTCCTCCTCCGTCTTGTTGTTGCTGTCCAATTCAGTCATACACCTCCAATACCGCGTTTCATAATCCCCCCCATCTCCTTCATAATAAGTCTTGGTGTCTTAGTCTTCATAGAATGCCTCCATCCGCTCCGTCAAAGTAATCTGGCGTGGCTCCTCGGCCATGTTGGGAGCAGTAGTATCTAAGGAGGAAGATGGTAGGTTGATGCCCCGATAGCTCCTTTTGGGATGCTTCCTCATGTGGCCATGGAGGGCCTTCGCGGAGTTGAAGCTTTTCTGGCACTCAACGCACTCATGCCTATGCAGCTCCATGATTAATGGTTCTTACACTAATTGCGTTGTCGTCCTTCTTTCGAGAAATGAAAGGATCACCAAGAGCCTACCTCTAGACTCGATAACGTTGGGACGCTTCATCGACTCCATGCATCAACACTTCTTTTTGATCATCTCTTTATAATAACATGAAGAACTAGACTGTGTGAAGGATTATATAAGTAGGGGAGGTGGTGTAGGGAATTAGGGATTTGCTCAAACATCCCACTACATGCCCTAATTTTATTTTTGTTTATCTTAATAACAAATATTAATAAAAAATTACAATACATGCATTATTCCTGGTTGTGTGGGCTTGATCTTTTAGTATAAACAAATATTATTAAAAAATTATAATACATGCATTATCCCAAATTGCGTGTGCTTTATCTTTTAGTATATATAATGTGATTGAGCTCAAAAGTTTATAAGCCCTACATATAAAGGTTTAATTTTTGTTAATGAATGTGAGGATGTTATATATATTATTATATAATAATTAAATCTAATTTTTATGTTAGGGAAGGCATAATGTTCCCCTTATAAGTTTGAGAGAAATCAAAGAATAAAGAACAAATTCTAGTTTTATTTTAGAAGTAGTTTATTGTATTTTTTATTAAGTTCAACGAGGGTAACAATCCTTCAGATGTGCCAGCTCTTTTCCTTTCATCTCCAAAATAGGTTGGTAAACTCTAAAATACCCTAATTTGATAGATTTAGAATCTATTTACCCTACTTTTATCTCAAATCCTATCATGAACAAATAGAAAGCATATATTAAGTAAAAAATCCTAAATTAAGTATATATTATTAAGTAACAAGGTTTATTGAAATAAGGAGTATGATTGTGTATACATATATATAATAATAAAATTCACCATTTTTAAGGTTTCCTAATTTGGGTATATGAATTATACTCAAAATATTCCTCACATAAATAATAATAACAATAATCTTAAATTAAATAACTCTAAATGGGGCCACAAAACTATTAAAGATTTACACCAAAAAGTTAGGCAGAGGCAAAAAAACAACTTTTTAATTTAAAGCAATTTATGTTATATAACATTAATTATCTACAATGAATTAAGATAGTAAATACTAATTAACAATAAAGTCATATATACATGAATATATTAGATGAGCGATCACTCATTTGTTAATAAAATTTTTGAACTGTCATTAAGGGTATTTAACAAATGGTGGTTTTCTTGATTATGATTGGGTCTTGCAATTACATTAACTGTAAGACCTCCCAATAAATTATAACTCAAAATATAATGAATAAGATACCTTGTGAAAAAAAATAGAATCGAAAATGTTATGAACTAACAAGTTGGCTTGATTTTTAATTTTTTTCAGTTCGATTTTAGTTTGGAATTGAATTTAACCAAATTAATTGAAACCATTTATTTTTTTTAAAAAATATTTGAACATTATATCTTATTTTGATTAACATGGAATATTTTATTTTTATAATTAATTTCTATTTATTTAATTTTTATGTAATTAAATGATTAAATTAATTTTTTTATAATTAAATAAATTTATTTTTTATAATTTATAATGTAATTTAGTTATCAAATTGACCGTGATTCGATTTTGGGAGTAATGTAATTTAGTTTAGATTAGGAAATTTGACGTTCAAGTATAATGAGAGTAATAATTAATATAAAAGAGTAAAGTTATATAGCTCATGCTAATTTCATCCAAAGTAGAAATAAAATTAGACTCAAAATAAGTGTTGTAAGCTGCACCGTTACGACACGACAGTAGGGTCGATAGCATCCATCATTATAATCATGTCACTATTTACTATTATCGTAATAAAATTTTACCATTAATTTGTAACTATCATTTTTTATCATTTTGATCGCAAATAAACTATTATATTATTTATTATTAATGGGCCTGAAAAATGTAGATGGCAGGTCCATCAGGCCCAATTGAATTGAATACCCGAGCCCTCTTCCGAGAACCCACCGCTGTCCCAAGCAGCCATTGTTGGAAGTCGATAAGGTGCGAATCGGATTATCGCCGAAAGCGAGGAGAAGCGCTTGTCGTGTTGGGGAAGGAAAGGCGGGGATGGCCGCCGACGAAGCTCAGGTCGGCTCCATCTTTCTGCACCTCAAGCCCTACTGCATCGACCTCCTCCATCTCCTCCACAGCCCGCGCAAGTCTTCCCCGGCGCTTACCGAGTTAGCTGACCTCCTCCGCCGCGCTCCCCCCGACGCCCTGCAGCCTTGCCTC
Organism: Piper longum; assembly: GCA_032619315.1. Taxonomy (NCBI): domain Eukaryota; kingdom Viridiplantae; phylum Streptophyta; class Magnoliopsida; order Piperales; family Piperaceae; genus Piper; species Piper longum. The sequence continues at coordinate 28,093 of JAVDBV010047657.1, forward strand.
GAGTAACTCGTTCCTCCTTTCGCTACTATTGAGTTTAATGCTTTGAGATCGGTAGAGAAAATGGTATTGATCGATGGAAAAATTCCAATCGTACGGATTCCAATCATTACGAGTTTGATGTGTGTATATACTCGTTTATGTGCTAATACCAACATTGATTTGACGACGTGGTCTTTGACGTATTCCTGCTTTCAACGTTAGGGGTGTGTGGATTGTCTCGCCTTTACATTTTGGCGGAGGTAGTATTAAGTGATGACAAAGCGGCTACCTTTTGGATGCTTTCCATAAACATTTGATTGATGCCATCGTTGATAGTTGGATACGTTTTTTATGTATTCCTTCAACTTTGTACCGCGCGCAATGCTCGTTACTTAAGTGGGCCACTGAGACTTACATGATAAGGAGTGAAGAAATTGAATACAGAAATCGAATCTGAAAGAAAATAGGAAATTCTGAACATATATAGACCGATTTGATATCACCCTTCAATTCAAATTAGCTTTCAATTTTGGAGTTTGGAATTCCTTGTCTTCATAGTTAGGTAGATTGTAGTATTGGTTAATGATAAATGGCCATCTTTGCTACAGTTGCTAAACTACAGATGCAAAAGCTAATAGCATTGTGTGAAAATATTATAATTGATGTGCTTGTAAATTTTTGTGTAACATTACTTTTGTAATAGTTAGGTGATAGTAGATGTGCTGTGATGATCACTATCATGGGGTATGTCTGCTACTTTCCTGCAAGATATCATTTGTGTATGGGCTCTTTGGAGTGCCGTTTCTTTGAACATTAGCATTGGAATTTTCATGTCTTCAGATTTACTATGCTTCCCTTGATGTTGCTTTACGATGCTTCTGTCCTCTGCCGATCGCAACGGACTGGTGGCAGTCCCAAAGAGCAGCTTAGTGTGAGTGATTATAAACAAACAGTTCATCAAATTAGCGATTCTGTGGCAGAAGCTGTATTGCTGTGCTTGGAGGAAATTTTCAAAAAATGCCATTTGGAAACTGTCAATCAGGTAAATTTTTATATACAATTCATCAGATTAAGTTCTTCATCTGTTTGAAGTAACTGTGGTTTGAATATTTCATTCATTGCTTTGATGGATATGTTCCTCCTTAGTCAAGCACACTAATTTTTTTGTGAAGGAATGTATGTTTGGCTAGTAGTGGCTATAAGAAAGAAGCAGTACTAACATTAAACCTCATTAGCGTCTCCATTATCTAAATTTATCCCAAAGTTGTTTTGGAAATATTTCTCGTGGTCAGCTCTGCTAAATTGTATCAATCAGACTGTCTTTAAACAAAATTTATGTGGTAACCCGTGCAGATGGTCATGGTTCTTAAGAAATTGGCACTGGGGGCTATGTTATCTCCAGCTGATGCCTCAGAAGAATTTCGAGAAGGAGTTGTTCGGTGCTTAAAATCCGTCATTTTAAGGCTTGAATCATGCACTAATAAGAAATGTTTGTGCAAAAATGTCACTACCTTTCCGGGTTTATTGTTAGATGAGCATCTAAAGAATCTACTTCCAAGTCCATGTTGTCGTCCTTCAAAATCTGAAGAGTGTTTACTTGCTTTTCTCCAGTCTCGTGATGCTTCTCCTGCAGTTGGACATTGGCTATCTCTTCTTCTAAAGGCAAGAGACCTCTGGCAGTCATGTTCATTTTCAATTTGTCTTAGTTAATTTTCTTGAACTTGTCAAGTTGAATAAGATGTTGTGTGACAATGCAAGATTGCTGATACTGAAGCAGATAGAGGACTTCATGGCAGTTCAAAACTGCGTACGGAAGCATTCATGACACTTAGGGTGCTTATTGCAAAGGTAACCGTGTAATTTCAATGCAGGTTCAATTATGCTGGTTGTGCTTTCGGTCATACTTGTTTTGAATGTTCAGATTAGTTGCTTCTTTTAGCAAACTGACTTTTGTTATGATTTCTTCTGATGTTGTTCTGGGAGAATAGTGCAATCTATAATGATTTTTCTGCCTCCTTTCGTTTGTAGGTTGAAAGTGCTGATGCATTAGCATTCTTCTTACCTGGTGTTATGAGCCAGCTCATAAAAGTTCTACATGTGTCAAAAAGCATGATAAGTGGTGCTGCTGGTAGTGTTGAAAGCCTTGACAATGCAATTAGATGCCTAGCTGAATTTCTTATTATTGTCTTGGCTGATGATGCAAGTGCCATTATCACGGACAGTTTTTCAAGCATGGAATCTATATCAAAAACAAACTATTCAACTAGCTATGTTCTTGAGACCATGCGAAATTTGTCTGGAACTTCAGAAAGCCAAAGAAGACTTCTGTGCCATGCCTCCTCTAATTCTGATGTTGGTTTGGAAGGGAAAAGGTTAAGCTCTGTACACTCTGAAAGATTGCTGTATGTCGAGCGTACAAAGAAATGGCTTGAGGAAACGTCTACTCATGTTGTGAAACTTTTATCTTCTACTTTCCCCCACGTATGTATGTGTTTAAATTTTAACCCATGTTTTATGCCTTGTGCTTGTATGTGTTTTAATCTCATGGTTTTTCAGATTTGTGTTCATCCAGCTAAAAAAGTGAGGAAAGGCCTTGTTGATGCCATTCAAGGAATAGTATTGAAGTGCACTGACACTCTGAAAGGGAGCAAGTTGATGCTTTTAGTGAGTTGGAGGACTACCTTGTATCATATATGTGGACCAGTTTAGTAGAGGATAATAAGCAGATGTTTCAGAAGAAAATCAAGCTCATGCACAACTGTTACCTGTATTTTAATCGGGAAACTTTAAGTAGCTAATTGACGTTACTGTATCAAGCTATAAAAGGGCATCCTGGGGCACAAAGGCCCCTGCATGTGTGTGGTTCGGGGAGGGGTCAGACCACAAAGGGTCTATTGTATTGAACTATAATTTGAATAAAATGTTGTGATGTTTTGCATTCATATCATTTGTTGACAGGAACTTATGTTCATGATTGCAGGAGTGCTTGTGTGTTCTGAGCTGCGATGATTCTGTAGATGTTTCCTCTAATGCACAAGATGTTCTTGAATGTCTATTTATGAATGAAGGCAAATATATTAGTGAATCAGAGCTGTCAGACCTATTTGGCAGGTTTTGAATCTAAAATTTCTTTTTAGCTATGTGTAGAGAACAGCTATTGTAAATTTGCTTTTGGTATACACAGTGCATTTTTCTTAGATAGCTTATGCTTCTAATTCATGCAGCCTCATTGAGAAACTGCCAAAATTAGTGCTTGGGACAGGGGAGACTACTGTTCTCTCTCATACACAAAAGCTACTTGTAGTGATATATTATGCTGGCCCTCAACTTCTTCGCAGGCATCTTCTTTGTTCCCCTGTGAGTTAATTGTTTAATCAAATCTGTGAATAGACATACTTATAAGCAGTTTTCACGGGTAGCTGTATATATACTGATTAGGCTTCTTTTGGTTTTGGTTTTGCAGGTTGAAGCTGCATATTTTCTGAATAATTTAGTCTTGGCACTGGGTCACAATTCTGTGTTCACTGGTTCCATTAACACACTGGTTCGAGCAACACAAAATCCAGTTACATATTTGACCTCAGTTTCCGAGTTAAAAGCTGAAATGAGCTTAAGCTGTAATGATGATATTAGTGCATCTGCCAAATTTCCTCTTCCATATGCCCAATGTTGCAGCAATAACTGTTATGATGTCCCGCATATGCCTCCTTGGTTGGTTCAGGTTGGCAGTCAAAAAGTCTATGATGTTCTTGCTGGCATACTCAGACTTGTTGGATTAGCCACCATGCCAGGTTATTTTAGCTTTTTTTCTCCTACTGTGTTCTATGCTTTTCTTATAATTCAAATAAACTCCATTTTTCTCTTCATTTTCCCCCCTAGATTTTGGATGTGGAATATCATTGTCAATTCTTGTGGATCTCCAGCTGGAATCTATTCGGAAATTGGTTTTAGATCTTCGAATGAGAGAATACAGTAAAGAAAGTTGGAATTCGTGGTATGAGCGAAATGGATCTGGGCAGTTACTTCGTCAAGCAAGCACTAGTATTTGTGTTCTCAATGAAATCATATTTGGTTTATCAAATGAATCTTCAGATAGGTTTGCTAATAATTTAAGGAAATGCTGGAAGAGTGCCAAATCTTACAATGAGCATGTTGATGGGTGCCCTTATAATTCAATGTGGAAAATCACACGTGAAAGAGTTTTGAGGAATGATGTTGTTGATTGCATTGGGAGCATTATACATGAATATTTATCTTCTGAAGTCTGGAAGATACCCACAGATCAAAAATCTCTGCTGTTGACTCCGGATGAGGAGAGCAGGAACACAAGTCTGTATTTTTTCCAAGACACCACAACCTTACACCAGGTGAGCATATATATATGGTGCGAGCAGACAAGATGTCATCTTCTCTTAGTTTCATTATATACCCAGTAAGCATATCATGTTTGTATTCAGGCTGTGGCAATCTCTGACTTCTGATAGTATAATTTGGTTATCCATGCCTAAATACAAAGACAATCCTCTAAGCATTTGTAGGATGCAGCACTCTCCCTGGGCATAGTCATGTGGAGGTTGGGACCTAGCAGGTTTGACCATATTCTGGGTCAGGAAAACAATGGATCCACCTATTTGCCCTAATTTCATGTGTCAAACTCCACATGAAGCATTTACTTAATTTTTTACTTATGGTGCCAATGAAATTTAACCTGTCCTCAATTATCTGGGATTAGGTGGATGAAAAGAAGATTGGATGAAATTTGGATCTGTAATTTGGAATTGTATGTTGAATGGGTGAAATTTACTGCTCAGTAGCATACAAAAGTGAAAAGATGCTTAGGTGCTTCTAGCCTCATCTTGTAGAACAATTCACTCACACATGTCTAAGAATTAAAAATCCCGACTGAAAAAAATTTACAATTTTAGTCCCCTTCATCTGATGTTGGTCTTTGTTTTCGTACATTCATTGATGTTGGAGTTGGTAAAATGCATGGCTGGACGCATCTATGGGATAGTTTTATGACAAGTTTCTTGAATTATATTATTGCATGGTAATCTGGAACGACCTTTTGTTTTCATTATTTATTGAATGATATGCTCCATTTTAGGTTCTCCAGCTTTTGGCATTTCAAGTATTGACTCAGCATAGTGTTTGTGTTACTTTTTATTGATAGTTACATTCACCTCTGAACAGGTAATAATTGATGGAATAGGAGTATTCAGTGCTACCCTTGGCGAAGAATTTGTGTCAGCTGGATTCTTGCATGCTACTTTGTATTTTTTACTTGAAAATCTAATACGCTCCAACAATTATTTGAAAAGTGCTGCAGATGGTGTGCTACACGTGCTTGCATCATCCTCTGGTCATCCTACGGTAAGTTTGCTTTGTGTACAGGTCTCAAAATATACCGGACATACATATCCAATTTCTTATCCTTTTCACTTTACTGTAGGTTGGGCACTTGATTGTTGCAAATTCAGACTACATAATTGATTCCTTATGTCGGCAGCTACGACATCTTGATCTCAGCCCACATATGCCAGATGTACTCACTACAGTTCTTTCATATGTTGGGGTGGCACACAAGATATTGCCTTTATTGGAGGAGCCGGTAATTTAAAATTTGGAATGTTTTGGCTCTACATTATAATTTGATGTCTTATTCAAACTTAAAATTGGGCATGTTGTATATTTTTTATCCTGCAAATTGTTATGCATGCTGGATTACAAACACTATAAATGGCTGTTGGTCCATAGCTTTATTGCAGCGAATGCTGAAGTGGAAAAATGGTGTTTTTTTCATGATGCGAGTTCCAACATTTTGCTCCATTTATTAAGCCTGATATTGTTAGATTTCCACTTGGTAAAAATGGTCAACCTTTCTATTATGAGTATGCAGTTCCAATATTTTTATCTAATAAACTTAAACATTTATAAAAAACTTGTACCACGCTCACATTAAGGATAGGATCTTTTTTTTATTTTCTCCTTTTGTGGACTTCACAGTAATCTTAGTTCTATTGCATGAAACAAATGGTGCGATTATGTTGTTCATGACCCATGTTTCAATTTTATATTCGTATAATTGCTAAATTTAAATTGCTTTGTTTCCATCACCATTTCCCTTCACTCTAATCTGAGTTTCGGTGCATTTTCCATGTAGATGAGATCTGTATCGACGGAGCTCGAGATTCTCAGTCGACATCAGCATCCTCAATTGACACTTCCATTTTTGAAGGTTTCAGACTGAGTTTCTTCATTCTTTTGATGATATTTTGTGTTATTTTTTTTAATAAAAAAAGCGAGGGAACTGTTTTTTGCGCTTAATGACATTTCATTTGTCTATCAAGGAAAACAATATGGTTTGGTGAATGGTGGTGATTATTCTAGAATGTTAGCTTTTGAGTTTGCTTCTTAGCTGTTAATTGGCTTTCTCATCTACAGGCTATGGCTGAAATATGTAAAGCTTCAAGAAACGAGGCCTCAGTTGTGCTCGATGAAGTAGTATCATATTCTAATTATGTCAAGTCTATGATGTCTGAGTTAAAAACAAGGGTTTGGCAGACGCGACAAAAAATTTCTGCTGCTGGTTAGCAATTAGAGCTTGTGGTTTTAATTTATAAATGGTTGAGCAATTTGAAATCGAAGTGTGCTTATTGATGTTTTTTGGCAAGCATGGAATGAGAATAGCCCAATATTCTATTGCTGATGACCACAACAAAATGGGTATAGAGATTACAAAAGATCCTGATAACAAAAAGATCTTAATCTAATTACCAAGTCATCCATGTCTGTGTGCCATTAATAAATCGTGTCTATGGTAAATGGCAGTTAAGAATACTTATTATTGATATCTTACGATGGTAACCATCTTCTAATAATGCTTATATATGATCATGACATTCATGAACCTTCATCCCATTTTATTGCATGATCCACAGTAAAGGCTTGCAATTCTGGTTTTAATTGTTTCTTGCGATTGGAATAAATGTATGATTACGATTAAGGATGTACAATTTATACTGCCAACACTAGCATAGCTGGATTAGGTGTATAAGATGATGATGACAAAAATTATGACTGATGGTTGAAAATTTTTAAAAACGTACAGTTAAAGTGTGAGATTAATTTCACTTCGTGTTTTTTTTAAGATATAGTGAAACTGCAGTTGAAAAACATAACTATTTTGATGATCTCAGGTTGTAGTGAAATTTATACAAGCCGGGAGGATTTTGGTATTGAAGCTGAAAAGTGGGATGAAATGCTGCTTAAATTGTCTGAGTTCAGAAGACACAGGCGAATAGTTGCATCTATCACTGAATCATGTCTACTGACAGCAACACCCATAGTTTCTTCTCTACATGAGGCAACGTGTATTGTTGCTCTTGGTATAATTGAGGTATTCACTTTGTAGAATTTCTGTATGGTAATGTCAGAATGCTGATAGGCTAGATATGGTCTTGCAATATGCCTGTACTGGTGCATATGCATGCCAAATATCAAATTTCTTATCTTTTCTTTGACTAAATACCATCTGTATTTGTAAAGTGGTATCACGTATGCACTTCCTACTCCGAATAATGAGATAATAAAATGGCCAACAGGATGGAGTTTTTGCATTGGCGAAAGTGGAGGAAGCTTATAGGCATGAATTGGAAAGTAGAGAAGCTATTACACATGCTATTCAATCGTGTCATGATCTTGAAGACAATACAGACACAACAGATGGTGATGCTGATGAAAACAGATTGCTTCCCGCAGTGAACAAAATTTGGCCACACATGGTGCAGTGTGTCAAGGGTAAAAATTTCTTGGTGAGTATAATATGTTTCTTGAATTTGTCCTATTTCAGAGTTTTTAAGAACATACGTTTTTAATAGAAATTGTGCTTTTAAAGTGTGAAAAGCATTGTTCCTTTACAGAAAGCGAATTCCTGATCTCTGTTTTGGAATTTTGACAATTTTGGAACTCTGTTTTATGAGTGACAATTTTTTATCCATTTTCTGATGTTAATGTCCCTGGTAAAATCACGGTGGTCATTGTTTTGAATCACTTATGTACAATGCAAATGTTCAATTTCAGGCCATAAGGAGATGTCTAGTGGTGGTGAGCAGAACAATTAACATTTGTGGTGGAAATTTCTTTGTCCGGCGGTTCCACATGGATGGGCCACATTTCTGGAAATTCTTGTCAGCATCAGCTTTTCGGCGAAATATTAGGTCAAGGGATGAGATAAAACTAGTTTTACCCTATAGAAGCATGACTGAACCTTCAGAAGAATCGATGGCAGAAGTGTCTTCTATAAAGGTCCAGTTGGCTGCCCTCAACATGATAGCTGAAATTTCAAGGGACAAGAGAAGTTGTTCTGCATTGGAGGCAGTGCTGAAAAAAGTTAGCGGTCTTGTTGTTAGCATTGCTTTCAGTGGTATCAGTAGTCTCCTAGAAGCTGCTATAAATGCTCTTTTGGCACTTGCATGCATAGACCCAGATTTAATCTGGATTTTGGTCGCTGATGTTTATTACTCGTCAAAAAAGAAAGGATTGTTACCTCCATGTTCAGACTTTCCAGAGGTATCTCAGATATTACCGCCTCCTTTATCTTCAAAAGATTATCTGTATGTGCAGTATGGGGGTCAGTCTCTTGTCTTTGATATTAACATACCGTCAGTAGAAGCAGTGTTCCAAAAGCTTCAGTCTGCAGATATATTTTCATAGCATTTCCACAATAGTAGAATCTCATGCAAGAAATTGGTTGAATCGTCAATCAGTTTCTTTATTGTATCTCCGCCCTCCGAGATTTTATCTTCTTACCAAAAGCACAACTGAGGAAGCAACTCTAAATTCTAGGTAAATTTTTATGTTTTTATGCTTCTCTCCAAATTATTTTTAGAAAAAAGCGCTTGCTTGCCCTCACTCATTTTCTATTTTGTGTCCTAAAGGTGATCTCTAATAACGTCATTATGTGTTGTGGTTTATCTTGGGCAATCCCCAGAATTTGTGAATGTATTATCTAAAGCGGGAAACCACCATTACCATTTAATTGCTAAGATGTCTGGCTCAGTTGGTTTTTACAAAAAATGAATGTTAGAAGAAAGGAGGCTGCAGGAGCCAAGGATCCCCTTGATAAGGAAAGCATGCATCCACAATGCTGTTAATGTACCTGCAGGGTAGATATCGATCACGTACGTTTCATCCTACAATCAATTGTCACAGGTTAAGAAAGAGGAAGGAACTTTTGAAACGAGCGTGTATATGAGATACTAAAAGTGGGTCTCGATTATTAAAATTGTATTATGATGGCGGCTGCCAAATTTGTTGGACAAACCAGAAGAATCTCCAAAGATGTCGGTTGTTTGAATATTGTCTTCCGATATTCAGAGGTACATCCTGATGGTTTTTTAATGGTTTTTCTTCATTTAGTTGTGTGTGCTTTCTTTGTGCATTAATGAATGAGAGATAGTGCACGGGAATTTCTCAGTTACTTCTGAGGCGGTGGGATATTCCTTGGCATGAAACATCTGAAGATGCAAATGATGAAAAGCTTCTGCGAGGCCATTGGAAGAGTTGAAGAAATGAAGCGACCGAGTTTTGTTGCCTTTGTAAGCTGTATGAGCTTACGAGGTCAGTGTGAAAGCTAGGTGAGGCAGGAGCTATTCTTACTCCGAACAGAGAGTTGTAGCTTCTTAGGCCTTGATGGTGTACATATGCACTTGTTTAACTCTGCAGATATATTACATAATTTAGCATCTGATTTTGAGAACGCTGCACTATTTGATTTGGTAAATCAATGGAAAACAGATATACGTCATATTTACAAAAAGAAATGGTTATTACGTCATCACAATTTTCTATTCACTCTCATCTGTATTTTTTTTCCTATTTATAATTAGGGCTGTTAATTGAACGAGTCATAGCATTTAGTGTTTAGTTCGGCTTGATTCGACTCAGAAATTGACATTTAAATATTCAAACTCAAATTAATTCGAACTCGAATTTTACGAGTCGAGATTGAGTATGGTAGTGTTTAACTGACTTAACTTGGTTATCACTCAAATTTATCTTGAAAACAACTTGTAGTTCGATCTGTTAAATAATATAATAATATATATTATTTATTTATTTAAAATAAATATTATTGTTAATTACAAACTAAATAATGATGGTGGTTTTTTATTTTTTTATCAAATTTGGGTCGTCCTTTTAATTGGACGATTAAGATTAAAATTTGAGATATAAATATTATCTGCCCCCGGTTTAGTCTATATATATATACACATATTAAAAAGTTTAATTGTAACTAGTTATACTTATTTATAAATAATATAACAACAAAGTACTAAGATAGTTTAGATGAGAGTTCTTTACATGGAAGATCACTATATTTGTTTAAAGTGAGATATTTTTAATTTTATAATTGAACTGGTTTTGAGCTTACAAATAAGCTGATTTTGAACGAGCTCATCAAAATTATACAGTTTAAGTATATTCGAGTTCGAGTCGTACTCGAATATCGAAAAAATATTTGAGTTGATTTCGAGTATGTATGTTAAAAATTCGTTCGATCTTAAATTGAGTTCAAATGAATTTTGAATTATTCGAGTATAATTCAAGCAGATAAGTTGAGCTCAATTTGAAATTTAGTAAGCCTACTCATAATGCCTCTTCCCCTTTAACAATTGGGATCACTGTTTCGAAATTTGCTAACTTCTGGTTGTCGACTTTTGCATTTAAGGTATTATTTTGCATTTAAGGTATTATTTAAGATAGAGTGAGAGTGACAACTTAGTAATCGTAGAATCAGACTCTTGCTTCTCTTTCCGCTGCGGAACTTGATGCCTTTACTCTCGCGTTGTTGAGTGGCTGTGAGGAGTTAAGTGAAGGGCAATGAAAGTCCAAGAAATTGCATAAGTAACGGCTGGGATCTTATAAATCTTAAATTTTATATCTTAATATAAGAAGATTTTTTTTTATTCTCGAGGCAGAAATAGAGAACTTTTAAAATTATGTTTATCCTTTTCGAGTTCTTTAAAATAAAAGAATGAGTTTGGTAGGATTTCTTAGAGAGTGCAAAGTATAACTAAAGCCCTATGATCACTTGGCTAGATTATCAGATTTTATTTTTTATGTAAAGTAAAAAACAAATTGAAATATCCGATTTTTTAAAAGTAAAATTTTAGTATAAATTATTTTTGGTGTCGGTATAAACAAATACAAGATAAGCCATCCTGAATTGAATTCAAAGCTAAATTTACTTGTAATATTAACATATTCTAATTATATTTTTCTTTTTCCAAGCCGATAATATTATTTTTTCTGATTTAGTTAATTGCTAGTCTAAGGTAGGTTGGTTGGGCTCGGTGGAGCTAACATCACGTAGGTTAATAGAACGTGATGTAACACGTGCACTACCTACTAAACTGGTTGAGTCTACGTCGTCGCCGCCTCCTTCGGTCTCCTCCGGCGCCGGCGATGGTGGGGACGAGGAAGAGGAGAGAGCCCCTCGTCCTTTCCTCTACCCGGTCCCTCCTCGACTCCGTTCTCGGCCACACCCCGGCCGCCGCCCCCTCGCTGGTGCGGCTGCCTGCGGGACTCCTCCGGCTCCCCGACGGCCGCGCGTCGGAGCTCGCCGTCGACGGCTCGATTTCAGTCGGCGTCTCCGTCTCCGTCTTGAAGAGGCTCTCCACCTCTTCTGGCTCGTTGGTAGCTTTCTTCGCTCTTTTTAAGGAATTGGATGGTGGTCTCATGTGAATCAATCTATTCTTGAATTGAAACCGATGTTTTGTTTATGTTTATATGGTTACCTGGTGCTCATATGTGAATCAATCTATTTGAATTGGCATTGAAATGATTACTTGGTACAATACTTTCCATCGTGGAATTGTTTGCATTTGCATTGTGTTAATGGATTGGGTGGGGTTTGTTTCGGTAATGAACCAATTGGTTTGTGCTTTTATGTAGAATTTTAGACTTTATTTGAATTGTACCCGATGTTTCATTATTTATTTATTTTTGTTAATGTGATCACTTGTTGCGATATCTTTGTAACATCATGCCATTGTGGAAGCCGTGGTATTTATTTGCATTTTGTTGATGAGGTCCAGGCGGTGTGTTTTTTTACAAATTTTTTATTATTTGGATGGTGTTTTATGGGAATCAATTTTATTTGTATTGGCGTAAATGCTTTGTTCTTGTTGAGTTGGAATGTGATCTTATGTGAATCATTATTATTTGAATCAATCCTTACGTTTTTGTTTCATTTCATAGTTTAAAGTACTTATAAGAATTTCAACGCATGACTATGAATGCATTTGTATTGCGTTGAAATGTTGGGTGTGTTTCAATTTGTTTTTTGTGGATTATCATTGTTTTAGGTTCTAGTTAAAAACTTGGATTCAAAGGTTGGAAGGCTTGGTCAACTGATAGCGCTTGATCCTCCAGTTTCCAAGGGTGTGGAAAGTGGAAAAGATGTGGACTTTTCTACTTCAAGATATACAAGGGTGATGGGTGTCCTACCTTCGTATACTTGTACTTCACACAGCCACTTTGAGTTTGACAAGGAAGTTGCATATCTCTCTCCTCTTTTAGCATTTAATCTCGGAGTGCACGTTTCGTGCTTGAGGGCTCTTGCATGTCACGGCCAAGAGTCATGGAGTTCTCTATTCGAAGCTAAGGACGAGAAAGAGAAGGGTGACAGTGATTTAATGACTACTGTGGTCGTTGAACTGCTGCCTTGGTCAGGAACACCAGCGGTTGTCTCAAGTTTGCAGCTATCGTTTGTAAAGATACCAGAGTGTGGCTTACTTGAGGCGGGGAAGGAATCTTCTTTGAATGTAGGTGCTCAAGAACGTTGGGCAATGATTAATTCTGCACTAAATGATTATTTCAGAGTTGATAGGTATATTGCAAGAGGAGATCTATTTTACATACATATAAATTGGACTTGCAAGTCAGAATTGTGCGTCTCTTGCAATACAAAATCCAGTACAATATCCGATGATGGAGTTATCTACTTCAAGGTTTTTGCGTTTTTTATTTTCTGTTGTGATATATCAAGACTGATATTTATGAAATTTATTATGCGGTTCTAAATATGCTTTACACTTATTTCTTAGATTGTATCCGTGGAGCCAAGTTCTGAGCAATTTCTATGTGTTAAGCACTTGTCTGGCAATGGTTCAGAGCTTCGACATGCACCAAATATGGCTTCTTCTATACCTCCCAGCTTATTCTTACCTAGTTATGAAGATTCGATGCCATTACAAACGGATGTAGTAAAGGAATTAATGTCTGTCATTGCACCTATGCTGTGCCCTTCAGCACTATCATCAAAGCTGAGAATGTCAGTGCTTTTGCATGGGGTTGAAGGTGAGAAGATTTCTTCAAAAAAGCATCCCTTGGATTGCCTCCCGAAATGATAAATGCGAGACAGATTGCTTTGTCTATAATGCTTGGTTGGGGAAGCTTAGATCCTGGATTCTTGTCATGCTTTCAGCTAGTCTTACAATCTTTTGTAATGCTTTGTCTTTCTTTGTACAGTAGCAATTAATGGTATGTGTCTGCAAATGGGTAAGAATGGAATGATTGCTTAATATATTTTCCACTCGTTCTTCCAGGAAGTGGGAAAAGGACTATTGTGAGATATGTTGCTCGTTACTTGGGCCTGCATGTTGTTGACTATAGTTGTCATGATTTTCTGTCATTATCAGAAAAGAAGGCATCAAATGCACTAGCTCATGCTTTCTCAGCAGCAAATAGGTACTCTGAGCTTTAACAAATCTCTGTGAGACCTCTCACATTTTGGATGTCGGGTCACTCTCTGTTTTATCTCTTGTTTGCATTTGATTGAGCATGAGTAATGGTTGTTATCTTTTGTTTAGTTGTTTTTGTGTTTTCAGTGTTATATGCTTGAAATCATGTCTTAAGAATGGTTTTAATTCCTCGAGTGCTCCCCAATGTGCATATTAGGCATGACAGGCATTTTGAGTATAGAAAATTGTTTTTAGTTTCAACAGTCATTTGCTGTTCTCGTTTTCTATTCTGTATTTTCCTTCTCAAGTTTGTACTTTGGAGTTTATTACATATATCTGATTGGAAGTGAAATGTGAAGCAGGTATTCTCCAGCAATACTGTTTTTGCGCCACTTTGATGTATTTGGGAGTTTATCTGCTAATGATGGTTCACAGTCGGATCAAGTTGGTGTGAGCTCTGAAGTTGGATTGGTGATTAGAGAGTACACTGAGCCAGTTTTAGATAATCAAGATATGCGTCTTAAAGAAAAGATGAGTGATTCTGATGTAAGACTAAATGAACATGATCCTACTGTTTTTGCTTCTCAAAATATTCAGATATATAAACTGACTCGCGTTTCCTGATTCAGTATTTAATTGAAGTGGAAACTACAAACACCCATCCAGTGCTGCTAATTGCAGCTGCAAAGAGTTGTGAAGGCTTACCTGCATCTATAAGACGCTGTTTCAGCCATGAAATCCATGTCAGTCCAATAAATGAATCACAAAGACTTGAAATGCTATCAAGATTATTGCATAATGGATCAAAAGTGTTTAGCAGTGTGAGTAAATCCTTAATTGGACCTCAGTTATCTTTGATGAAGCGAACCATCATGGGTTATGTAGCTTTTTAAATATGTAAATTTGTAGGCGGGTGCTGAAGAGCTTCTTAAAGGGGCTGTTGGACAAACATCTGGTTATATGGTTAGGGACATTTCTGGTTTAGTTGCTGATGCTGCTGCTAGTTTTATCCCTAAGCTTGGTGATCATACGAGCACTTCTCAATCTGGATATTCCGGTATGCCTCATGAGGTTATCTCTGAGCCTAGTGTTGATGACAGAGGGAGTTCAACTCAGAGTATCAGCAATGAGGATTTGACCAAGAGTTTGGAGCGTTCCAAGAAAAGGAATGCTACTGCACTGGGAACTCCTAAGGTAAGTTTAGCAAAAATCTTGTTTCTTTTAGGAGGAATTATATGGATTATAGTGTTGTACTTTTCTGAGAGAAAAAAACTAATGCTGTTAACCTCCTCTATATTTAGGTCCCTAATGTGAAATGGCAAGATGTTGGTGGACTTGAGGATGTGAAGAAATCTATCTTGGACACTGTTCAGGTTCTTTTAGGTGTTCATATTTTTTCCCAATGTTGGAAAATCTTCAAGTGATGTCTTAATTAACAGTTCAATTTATATCTCTAACCCATTGAAGCTTGCTGTTATTGGGAGCTTATATTCAATGATCTCCATTTTCAGTTGCCACTTCTGCATAAAGATCTATTCTCATCTGGTTTGCGGAAGCGGTCAGGAGTTCTTTTGTATGGTCCTCCTGGCACTGGAAAGGTGCACACTTAATCTTAATAAAATGGAAGTGATAATGTGTTGGATGTATTTTTTTTTACATGCATATATTTTGGTGAATGTTGTGTAGACGTTACTAGCGAAGGCTGTGGCTACAGAATGCTCATTGAATTTCCTTAGTGTGAAGGGGCCTGAGCTGATAAATATGTACATTGGAGAATCAGAGAAAAATGT
>JAVDBV010047659.1:0-15030 GCA_032619315.1 Piper longum
GTCGACTCTGGTGGAAGGACAGATAAACACTACACACACTTGAGCTCAACGCAGTATTTACTTTCTTACATTTATTTATATTTGTTGTGTTTTTATAAATAATTGACAATGTCTTCCATTCTCATGACACCAAGAGGGTTACTTCGATCTATTTTATGGATCGAGTCTTACTGACTAATAATATTAAACATGTCTCGACTCGATCGTAACATTTATGATTCGGTTCTTAAGTGAACCGAAATCGGGGTGTTACAAATAAGATTTTATTTTATGATCTATCTTTTTTTGAATCTTGATCCAAAATTAAACACAAATCAAATTAATCCTTAATGATCTAATATGAAGATGCTCTAATACCACTTGTTGTTATATTTAACTTAACCAAATTATACAGAAAACAATTATCACAATAATACCTTCTTCATCTTCTTCATATTAACTCATCAACAAGATAGAATTTAATAACAGAAGCATACCTAAATCCATAAAAGCAAAATAGATCTTTACTACTTTAGGTTTTTGATCTTCCAACACTCTGGTTTTGGAGAACCAATATTGAATTTGGTAGATAAAAAATCGAAAGAAGTCAAGAATCATTTTGCTTTTATGGATTCAGGTACACTTCCGTTATCAAATTCTATTTTCTTGATGATTTAATATGAAGAAGATGAAGAGGAATTATTGTGATTTTTTTTATTTGTATATTTGGTTAAGTTAAATATAACAACAAATGGTATTAGAACATCTTCATAATAGATCATTGATGATTAACTTGATTTGTATTTAAATTTTGATCAAGATGTAGAAAAAAATAGATCCCAAAATAAAATTTTATTGGAACTGTCTAGTTCCATATTACATCTAAATCTAATGATTTAGGATCTTAAAACAATACTAGTTTATAAGAAGGAACAAATTGATATGGTCTTCAACCCATTAGGAATAAATCCAAATTCGATACTAGTTATTGTCATTTTAAAAAATTTAGGAAAGGAAAATACAAGAAATTTGTATATAAGATATTTATTCTTAAATCAATGTCTTCTTTTGGTAAAATATCAAATGAGGAAAATAAAGTAAAAAAAAAATAAATGTTATGATTTCAGAAATTGCCAAATAAAGATATTTTTATACCTTTTTTTAGTTTTACGTTATTTATATTTGGGATTATTAAATTTAAATTATGGTTAGTTATAATTAATATTTTAGAATTTATTAATTACTAAAATATACTACCAAAGTAGCCTCTTTTATAGAAATTAATTTATTTTAAACTATTACGATGGTTATGAATATATGATTCATACGAATATTAATAGGCACAAAAAAAGGTTAATATTTAACAGAGTTATATAAACGTTTGTGGTAGTAAATATGAGATAATTATCAAGATTCAATGTGAATAATAAATTAGTCCAAAGATATATTTATTATTTAACAAGATTTATTGTCCATATTTAATTACTGCACCAAGAGTACCACTTACAAATTAATATTTTATCCAAAGACTAAATATTAATGTTGTGTTAGGTATTTTTTGAAGGGATTTATCATTATTTGAATTATTAATCTTATTATGTGCATGTTATTTTTTTTCTGTTTTTAGTTAATTAATTTGTTTCTATGATTTCTACCAACATTAATTTAATTCCAATGCTTAAATATAATTTTAAGAATTGGAAAGAGAGCGAGATTATTGTTCTTGGATTCATGGATCTTGACCTTCAATTAAGGACGGAACAACTTGCTTCTCTTAAGGACAAAAGTTCTATTGAGGAACTCGTAAAGATTTGTACAATTAATGCCAGACCGGTCGCTTGGTTCTTAAGTAGCACGCAATGCAACACTTTTGAACAACTTTTGAAAGTGTGTTGATCCTGTAAGAACTTGAAAGGGTTTCCGCTTCCTTAAAGAATGCTAAGGCATCAACCAATGCTGTCACTGAACTCGGGGAGTGAGGTTGTAAAAAATGCGCCTCGACAATGGCGCGAATGGAGGAATATAGAGGATTACACCTTCAATGTTGGAGATACCGAAAGGTGGTTCGACGTTTTGGTTAAGCAAGGAAAGATTACACCATGGACACCGAAGAGTCCGCCAAAGCTGGAGGATGAGAAGAAAGATAATTTCTACCGATACCATTAAATGGTTGGCCATCCGACAATTAAATGTCGGAACATAATGGAGAAAATTCAAGTATTACTCAACAAAGAGGAAATCAATTATAAAGCTCCCACAACACAAAAGGCAGCAATAGCCAATGTTATGACAGGAAGTCGTTTGACCACACGGTTGAAGGTGCAAGACAAAGAAAAGAAAAAGATGAATTAAGCAAGGGCAAGGAGCCTGAGGAAGAGAAGTTGGAAACAAAAAAGCAACCTGAAAGAAATGAAAGTAAGAAGGAGGAGGCTCCTTTGAGTGAAGAAAGAAAGAAAGAAGGTTTCCTCTCCTCCCACACTAAAAAAGAAAGTTGATCAAATGACAATTGTGAAAACATTACGGAAGACACCCGAGTTAGTGCACATGTTTGACACGTTGCACTTCTCACTTATTGTCTGGTTCACAGTTGAACGAGCTTTGTCAGAATTTGTAATTAAAAAAGGAGAAGATAGTTTCTTTATGAACTCAAGTGAAAAAAAAAATTACATCACAGATCTATAGTACTTGGGACATCTTTTGCCTCCTTTAACTCAAGTAAATAAGGAATAAAGATCCCTTACTAACCTGCATTGGCCACATGCTGACAATACTTTACCAATGCCAGTTGGAATCATCAAGTTCTCTAACAACGATTTGTGTCACCCTGAGCCCAAACACAATCGCCCATTGTTTGTTAGTGCGGAACACTGAAACAAGCTTGTTCGGGCATGCCCTTGTGGATCAAGGATCATCAATCAACATTCTTCATATTCATGTGTTGTTTAAATTGAGTTATACAAAGGAAAACATCATGCCAGATGATACCACCATCAATTCAATATCTCTTGTACCATGTGAGTCATTGGGAACGGTGTTTTTACACATCTCTATTGTTCCTTTCAGTTTACCACACATATTCCTCTAAAAGTGGATCCAATGTGGCACATGCTTCTTGGGCGACCATGGATCCATGACCACTGATGTGTGCCATATTTGTGACACAAATGCATTAAAATTGTACATAGTAAAGGAGGTCAGATCCGAATCCAGGGGCAGTGAAACCCATTCGCTCTTGAAGAAGCGCACTTTGCGAATGCCGCATTCTTCCTAGAGGAAAATGCCTTGAAGTTAGCTCAAACACAACCATCTAGTCATGTCTATCCTACTACACTTGATTTATTAGACCTTATTAAACCAACAGTTAATTATCCACCACCGAAACCTCCTAAAGTAGCAAAGTTATGCAGGATGTCAGTTTTATTAACACCAGTAATTTTACTAGGATCGGAAGCTTGATTAGTACCTTTAAAAGTAATAGGGCATCAAGACAACCAAAGCAAAAAATTAAAGAAATGCCACCACTCCAAGAAGTGCAAAGTCAAGAAGAGAAAGATCACATGGTAATTAAGGATGCAGCCATGGTATTAAGACAATGGGAAATGCTAGTGACAAACTTTTGTAAGAATGAAGTAATTACACTTGACCCATGCCCAGTCATTTACTTGGAAGAAAAAGAATGTAATTTATTTGATGAATTTGAGATCATAACCTTGGAACCAAAAGATTCAATCATTTCGGAATTGTTTACTTATTGCCTGGTCATTTACTTGTATTTCTTGATCTTGTTGTCCCTCTTAATGCGATATCGCTCATTTTCAATTGATATGCAATAAGTAAATAATTCTGACATGATTGACTCTTTCGGTTTCAATGTTATGATCTCAAATTCATCAAATGAATTGCATTATTTTTCTTCCAAGTAAATAACCGGGCATGGGTCAAGTGTAATTACTTCTTTCTCACAAAAGTTCATCACTGGCATTTCCCATTGTCTTAATACCATGGCGGCATCCTCAATTACCATGTGATCTTTTCTTCTTGACTTTGCACTTCTTTGAGTGGTGGCACATCTTTAATTTTTTGTTTTGGTTGTCTTGAATGTACTATTACTTTTAAAGGTACTAATCAAGCTTCCTGTCCTGGTGAAATTGCTAGTGCCGATGGAAACGACATCTTGTGTAACTTTGCTACTTTAAGAGGCTTCAATGGTGGAATATTTAGCTGTTGGTTTAATATGGTCTGGCAAATCAAGTGTAGCAAAATAAACATGACTAGACGATTGTCCTCGAGCTAACTTCATGATATTTCCCTCCATGAAAAATGTGGCATCCACAAAGTGCGCTTCTTCAAGAGCGAATAGGTTTCACAACCCCTTAACTCGGATTTGACCTCCTTTACTTGGTATAACTTTAATGCATTCTTGCCACGAAGATGGCACGCATCGGTGGTCGTGGATCCATGGTCGCCCAAGAAGCATATGCCACATTGGATCAACTTCTAGAATGTGTATGTAATTTGTGTGGTAAACTGAAAGGATTAACAGAGATGTGTAAACACACCGTTCCCAATGACTCACATGGTACAGGAGACACTAAATTGATTGTGGTATCATCTGGCATGAGGTTTTGCTTAGTATAACTCAATTCAAATAACACATGAATAGGAAGAATCTTAATTGATGATCATTCATCCACAAGGGCACACCCGAACAAGCTTGATTTGGTGTTCCACACTAACAAACAATGGTCAATTGTAGTTGGGCTCAGTGTGAGATCCCTCAACTTAGTCCCACATCTAATACCTACTAGAAGAAGATCCTTTATAAGAGGGAATGGATTATAGATCTTTAACTTTTGTTAACCACTTTAAAGAGATGACTTAGACCCATTACGTTGAACTTTGGGCCGGTCAGGGTGACACAAATCATTGTTGGAGAAAGTGATGATTCTAGCTAGCATTGGTAAAGTATCATTAGCATGTGGCCAAGACATGTTAGTACAAGATCTTTGTTCCTTATTTACTCAGAGTTAAAACAGGCAAAGAATGTCCCAAGTACTCTACATCTGTGATGTAATCTTGCATTCTACTTGAGTTCATAAAGAAGCTAACTTCTCCATTTCTAATTGCCTGACAAAGCTCATTTAACTATGAACCAGGCAATAGGTGAGAAGTGCAACATGTCAAACATGTGCACTAACTCAGGTATCTTCCTTAATGCTTTCACAATTGTCATTTGATCGCTTCCTTTTTTAGTGTGGGAGGAGAGGAAACCTTCTTTCCTTCTTTCGTTGAACTCAAAGGAGACTCGTCTTTCTTACTTTCATTTCGTTCAGGTTGCTTTTCCTTTTTCAACTTCTCTTCCTCGGGCTCCTTGTCCTTGCTTAATTCATCTTTTTCTTTTTCTTTGTCTTACATTTTCAACGGTGAGGTTAAATGACTTCCTGTCATAACATTGGTTGTTGTTGCCTTTTGTGTTGTGGGAGCTTACTATTTGGTTTTGCCTTTGTTAAGTAATACTTAAATTTTCTCCATTATGTTCCTAGATTTAACTATCAGATGGCCAACCATTTGATGGTATTGGCAGAAATTGTCTTTCTTCTCATCCTCTGGCTTTGGTGGATTCTTCAATGTCCATGGTGTAATCATTCCATGCTAAACCAAAACATCGAACATTGAAGGTATAATCCTCTATGTTCCTCCATTCGCACCGTTGTCGAGGTGTGGCTTTTTGCCCTTCATTGTTGTTCCTTTCTTGTTTATCCCGACCTTGCTTGCTGAGTTCAATGACAGCATTGGTTGATGCCTTAGCAGTTGAGTTTGTCCCACATCGGTCGTGGATGATGTTGGTAGCCTGTATATAGGCTAATGAGAAAGCCTTATTCTTTAAGCTAGCTTTTGGATTAATAAAGGCTTGTGAAACCTATTACAAGGGGCCCATTAGTGGCCAACAGTGGTATCAGAGCCATGTTGATGTTGGTGTTTGCCTATGCCAATTGTGGATATTTTCCATCATGGGTTCCACCTAATAATTTAATGAGAGTTTGTCAGGTGATGATATGGGGGTTTTGTCTTATGAAGGGGAGATAACCAAAAGATGATAATTTCGTGGTCGCCTGATGTGTAAAGGGAAGCTTGTTAGGTTTGTCTCACATCGGTTGTGGATGATGTTGGTGACCTATATATAGGCTAATGGGAAAGCCTTATTCCTTAAGCTAGCTTTTAGATTAAGAGAGGCCTGCGAAAGTTGTGCCAAATCCCTTTTAAGTCCCCAGAGAGCCTAACATTACCATTCTTCAAGGAAGCAGAAACCCTTCCAAATTCCTCGAGGATCAACACCCTTTCAAAGAGTTGTTCAAAAGTGTTGCATTGCATGCTACTTAAGAACCAAGCAACTGGTCTGACATTCATTGTACAAATCTTTACAAGTTCGTTAATGTGAGGGCTCTCTTTCATATGAGATGTTAGGCTTCTAAACCTCTTCACATCTGTTGCAAACTACTCACCCAGTTCTCTCCGACACTGTCATAAGTGTTTTATCTTCACTGGGATTTCCATTGATTGAAAATGTTATGTGAATTGTTCAACAAAGTTATCCCATGAACTAATTGATCTGGGAGGGCGGTTATTGAACCATCTTAAGGCATTGTCATTGAGGGATGGAGGAAATTGCTACAACTTTAACTTCTCATTCATTGCAATTGCTCCACACTCAATCTCAAAGATTATAATGTGATCTCTAGGATTTCCATCTTCGCCGAACTTTATGAAGGTTGGGCACTTGTATTTTTTGGCAAATTTTCTATGTAAACTTCATTAGCTATGGGACGCCGACACTTTACTGCTTCACTTGGTTCTTTATCATTATGCGCTATCAGTGCTACAATCAATGCGGCTTGCACATCTATTGCGGCTTTCAATTCATCAAAGTGGGCATCTTAAAGCGATACAATTGGTGTAATTGGCACTATTGGAACAGTTGTAGGATAGACTGATGGAGGATACTAACTAGTAGTGGAGCTACTGTGGCGGGAATTGATGGTTGAACTATTGACACCAAAGGCGGCGCCGTTGGGATGGGCACTGTGGTGGTATTGGGTGGCGGAAATGCCCTACAAACTAAAGATTTGGGGATAGCAAGGTTGTACCATGGGTATGGGTACGGTGGTTGGTAGTGAGGCAGCTGTGGGAACCATGTTGAATGTGGGAGTGGGCTATGTTCAGTTCGACTCGATTGCAAAATGAGATAGTGTTGCATCCAACATGGCTCGAACGGTGAAATTATCAAAGGGGGTGCTTGTGACATGGATCACGAGACATGAAATTATCAAAGGGGGTGCTTGGCTGGCTGGTCCATTTCATCTAGACTTTGCCGGTTTGCTTGGTTGGCATCTTCTCTTCTTGATGCACTTCCCATTGTGACGGAGGCTCGCCTATTTAAGGCAAGTGCATCATCAAGTGCCGATTCAAGTCATCTAATTCGTTTTCAAAGCT
Source organism: Piper longum (assembly GCA_032619315.1). Lineage (NCBI taxonomy): Eukaryota > Viridiplantae > Streptophyta > Magnoliopsida > Piperales > Piperaceae > Piper > Piper longum. The sequence continues at coordinate 7,471 of JAVDBV010047659.1, forward strand.
CTTTGTTTGAGTTTGGGTTTTCATGTTGCTGGGTAGCTAGCTCGCCCACATTTGTAGTGGATTATATTTTTATTTCTGGTTGATTTGTCTCAAGTGTGTTGGAAGGTTCTCCTTCACTAACAACTTTTTGTCTTTCAAACTTCCTTGTCTTAGGGGCCATTTTTTCGTACACGCTATCTCTTCAAACTGCACTGCTACCTCTCGATGGTACCCAGTGGAGTCGCCAAAACTATGCAGGATTGTCCGCCCCCGCGGATCGCGTCTTTCGATCAAGGCTTAAGGGTTAGGTGGGGCCGAGGTGCCCTTTCTGCACAAAGAAATAATGCGATAAAAATAAAATATTACAAGCACAAAATGACACTCAGGAAATTTTACGTGGTTCCTTAGAGTTCAGCTTGAATCCCTAAATCAATCCACATTGAGATTGGTACTTACATTCCCTTAATTTTCAATTACTTCACAAATTACAAATCTTAGTAGAATTTTTGCCACTTTAACTTTTTTTTATTCCGTACATAATTTGCTCCTTGAAGATACCTCAAATTTAATCCGTGCTGCACTCAAATGATGAAATAAACTTCACTGTTGCTTTTGGAATGTGGGAAAACAATGTGGTACCAAGTTATACGCAAATCAGAGCATGGGGAAGTAATGAGATAAATCCCGAGTCAAATATGGGCTGGTACGGAACGGCTCCAATCTAGGTTAGTCTAGCCTCTTAGTCAAACTGATCACAGACAGGGAAATGGATGTGGACAAAGTCAAGCCAAGCAAGCTAATCACAAGCAATCCTTTTCAGCGACAAATCCAACTCCGGCTAAGTGTAAGGATGTGACGGTTAGATAATCAATAGAACGTCCAAGAAAACTTCTACGGTGCTTCATCTTTTTTACAATGATACACTTCATGGCAGCAAGGATAAGGAGCGACAACAAATTCAAGCGTGGGTAGGAAACCACAGGGCATAACGAGGCTGTAAAAAGTCTAGCAATCTCTTTCTCAACAAGTAGCAACTTCAGCAAAGTGCAAGCTTGGGCAATATCAAAACAAAGCAGCGATGCAAACCCCACCTTCCTTCTTCCAAAGCAGGGCTTCTGCAGCTCCCCTTTCCTACGACAACCTCTAATCCGGTGAGCCTCTCTGCAAACCAGTAGGTGATGATTCCAATTCCTTGATTCCCTTCTTCGTTTCCTCGGTGCCAACTTTAGTAGCAAAATGCCAACCTTGGTAGGCAAAATTTCTCGGCAAAACAGGGGACTCTCCGTTTTCTCCGTTCTCTTTTGGACAACTTCATGATTTCTTTCCAGCGATGGTGGGCTTCAACAGTGTTGCGGAAAAGCTTTTTCTGGAATAGTATTGTAAGGGTTTTACGATGGTGGCCTTGGACCGGTCCAATATGTCCGCGGTTGTCCAAAAAAGTAGCCAGAAAATTGGACACTGAACCTGTAAAATAGAGATGTTATCCTATTCTTCATTGCTGGTTGGTTTGGGTAACACTTTGGCTGGCGGCGTGGCTTTGACGTAGGCAAAGAGTACTTGAGTTGGCAAGGAGGTGTGTAGGCTACAATCTGAACCCCGATCTTGGTCGGAGGTTCCCTTCATCAGCCGGTGATGCAAAGTTGTTGCTTTGGGTTGATGCAAAGGTCACCTCTTCTCCATGTTCTCAACACCGACGAAGGTTTGGGACGGCCTGATCCAGGATGAGGTTGATTTCAACTAGGTGCTGATGAGGGTCGCCAGAGCAGTGTCTCACGTGAGGGGCTCTGTAATGACCAGCAATTTCTCACAATAGTGTAGGCCTAGCTGGCCAAGTGTTACTTAAAATTAAGCCAAACCAACCATGTAACGACCAGCCCTAATTAGATCGGATATTACTTCTATGATACATGATTTCTATAAAAGCCATAAGTATAACTCATTCAAAGTAAACTATGTTTTAGACAAGACATAATAATAATCGTCCAACAGTCTTGGACCGTTTCCCATAGCCACATTTATAACTCAAATTAAAATAAAAAGGAAATCCAATGCATTATCATTTTCTCCGAACCTTGGTTGGTAAAAGATCCACCAACCCCGCTCTCAATCTATGCCTGAATCTGCACACCTGCGGAGGCAATTCCACATTAGTGATAAAACCACTAAGCCAAATAAATAAAAAATAAGTCAAATATACTCCCTATTCTTATTTCAAAAGTCTTTTAGTGAAGTGAGCCTATGTCGAGCTCTTATGATGCGGGGAGGGTGACCACCTATCCCGCTACAATCCCATGCATATGCACACACACTACGTGACCTATGGCCTGTGTAGTTACCGATATTTGCCATTCACTTACCCTCTTGGTATCACAAGTGCATAATGAGCCATTTGCCTGACATCCCCTTTCGGCATGGGGGTAGGTTTTCAAGTTCTGGATTATCGCCGCACGACATAGGCTCCCTATTTCGCGGGTGTTGCCTCGTGTCGTGGGTGCTGCCTCGTGATAGAGACTCCCTATTTCGCGGGTGCTGCCTCATGTCAGAGACTCCATATTTGTCTTACAAGTAAATTTAAAAGTGTGGCCCCGTGTCAAACTGAGTCAATTCCTTGACCCCGGTTGCACATGGTGCATGGTAGTCGAATCTAGGCTCAGGCCGACCAGGGCTGCCATAAGGGAATATACAATATTTCAGTAATTATACAGGCCTGTGGTCCAAGCTCCAAGTACATCGACATGTCTACGGCAAGCTCGGACTTCGTAACCTACATCAAAAACCACTTCTAGATAAAATACTAATGTCTCTATATGATGTATGCTTGTGGTGTGTGCTCATATCATCAATACATCCAAAAAATAAAAATAAAACAATGCTAACAACTCTAGAAATAAACAAGTGGCATGCAAATCATGACATGATAATAATAATTAATTAAATAATTAAATAAATAATGAAATAATAGTTCAATAAATAAATAACAATTAGTAAATATTCATTAATCATGAATAATAATAATATCATATTTATACAATACAAGAATGCATAATTAACTATAATTAAATAATAATATACAAGCAACCATGCATAAATATAGATAAATATATAAATAATATAATATATAATATAATAAACATAATAAGATTAACAGTAGTACATAACCATACTATTAATTACAACGAATAATTATGTAACCATTCATCATATATGATAACCATATAAATAAAAATAAATAAATAATAAATAATAGTTAAATACTTAATTAAAACAATAATTAAAGAAAATCATCATAACATCTGATCATGTGAACTATGTGAATATGCATCTAAACTAATGTAAGGGTTCTTGAATTACCAAAAATGGTCGAGAAGCGGAGAAAACAAGCTGAACCAAACTGAACCATGTTGAACCAGACCAAACCAAAAGTGCTGAACCAGCCCAGGCTAGAAAATGGGCTGGGTTAGCTGGGCGGCTCGGACATGGACTGGCGGCTGGCGGACTCAGGCTAGCCAGGTGGATGTGAACGTGATGTGGCGACGGACATGAACACGGGTAGTAGGTAAACGGGTCGGACAGAGCGCCGCCAGTTCCCGTTGCTGGAAAATGCCGACAACGGCGCGGCTGGTGTCGCCTCCGATCAAAATTGACGGCCCACTGGATGATGAGTATGTTGGTGGTGGTGTCGGTGGAGTCCGGTTGTCAGTTGGCCGGAAAATGGCTGGGAAAGGGGTGGATAGCCGCCAGGTGCGGCGACCTCGCCGGTGGCAATTGCAACCGCGGTGGTGGCTGTAGGGGGTCTCAAATTGTAGATCTCGACGAGGGGCAGCTATTAGAGTGGTCAGACCGGCCGGTGGTGGCTCACTGACGCTAGAAAATAGCCCAAACAGTGGCGGTGGCGGCGTAAACCGGCTCCAAAAACTCCGTCGTAGGCGGCGACTGCGACAGTTACGGTGGTCGTGAGAGGTACAACTGCAAAGCTGGTCGTGAGGTGGTCATGGGGGCACTGGTCTGGTGGCTGGGGACGAGACGAAGACTCGCCAGCGGTGAGTCGAAGTGGCAGCAACGTTAACACAAATCATGAATGACACGAGCAAGGAGGAAGGATACCCAAGTGAGGAAGAAGTCGGTTTCGGAAGAGGAGAAGAAGATGAGAGAATGAGATAAGGGTGACGCCCCTCACAAATTATATAATGAAATGACAGCTAGGGTATGTAAAAAATACCCCAACACCCGTATTTTATTTAACCAGGTAACCGGGTAAAGATTAAAATATAATATTTAACCAGGTAAAATTAACTGGATAGAGAATATAATATAATTAATCATAATAATTTTTCAACGTCGATCCTTCCCCGACCGAGTCAAATATAAATTTTTTTTTCACGGTCTTTACAGACTCTTCCCTCATGTTTCTCTCATCTACTTTATCCGAGCCCCTACAAAATAAAAAACAAAACGTCCCTTGCATTAAATCTGTTGCGACTGGATGGTAAGGGCGGCCTTTGGCGAGGCTAGATAGAATTGGAGCGATATGGAAGGACACAAACGGCGGTTGCGTAGGGAAAGCTCAAGGCTCGAGTGAGATTTCAAGCAACACTCCAACGAAGAGGTAATTGGCAGCTTTCTCCTTCCTTCATGGCAGCGGCATCTGCTTCACATTGGAGACGGGTGAGATGAAGCCCCGTTCATTCTTTTTCTTTAGCAATAAGCACGAGCCCTTTTTTTTTTTGAAAATTTTCTCACAATGCCTTAACAATTAGACTTGATTTTTTATAGATGTTGAGAGCCTTTTTGTTTCATCTTTACCGGCGTGGAATCATGACCGGTTCAATTTTTTCACAAATTTCCACCAGTAGTTTCAGAATAGCACAAATCTTTTCCTCTAACATCTTTTTTTTAAAAAAATATCCTCTAGTAGATTTGGAACAAAAAAGATTTTTAACTCAGAATCTCTTAGAACTTATCCACGTGAATGGATAAGTTTAAATTTGTGCAAACATTATAATCATGAAGTGTGAGATTCTAGAGACCTTCAGGGGCGATGTGTCTTAAAGAAATTGAAAAGCATTTTGTAAAAAAAATGTTAAGGCTGAAACAAGTACTGTAATGACCTAGTCCAAAGTACAGCGTAATGGGCCTAATTTATTTCTTTAAAATGGTTAACCGAAGTTAAAGATCTATAGTCCATTCCCACTTATAAACAGGATCTTAGCACAATTGGTATTACATGTAGGACTAAGTTGAAGGATCTCACAAGTACACTTTTATCAAACTTGATTTTAATAAAGTTTAAAGGCAAAACAAGCATAAGAGAGTACATCTTAGAGATGTCAAATATTATTTCAAAACTAAAAGCACAAAAGTTAGAGCTATCTGATGATTTACTTGTGCATTTAGATTTTATTTCTCTTTCGGCACAATTTAGTTAATTCAAGGTTAGTTACAACTGCCAAAAGGACAAATGGACTCTTAATGATCTCATTTCTTATTGTGTCTAAGAAGAAGAAAGGTTGAAGCAAGAATAGGCTGAAAGTACTCACTTGGCTAGTACCTATCAAAACAAAAATAAGAAAAGAAAGAGAGATAAGAAAGCTGGTAATGGTTCTCACAAGCAACAGCAAAATAAAGAAAATCATGCCTCTTCTTGTTTTTTTGTAGTAAACCAGGACATATGAAGAAGGAATGCACAAAGTATCACACTTGGCGTGCAAAGAAAGGTCCATTTCTTAATTTTGTTTATTTTCAGGTTAATTTAGCTTCAGTGCCAATACACACTTAGTGGCTAGATTCGGGTGTTACTACTAAAATAAGTGTGTCAATGCAGGGTTGCCTGAGTTGCCAAAAACCAAATGATGCTAAAAGATTCATCTATGTGGGTGATGACAAATCAATTGTAGTTGAAGCAATAGGGACTTCTAGATTACTATTGAAGACATGATATTATTTGGATTTGAAAGAAACATATGTAGTACCACCTTTTAGACAGAATTTAGTTTCTATTTCTATGTTGGACAAATTTGGTTACTCTTGTTCATTTAGAAATAATAAGTTTAGTTTTTTCTAAATTCAAATATTACGGGTATGGGTTCTTTGTCTTTTTATGATCATCTATATTTACTTGATATTATTGTTTCTTTTAATGAAACTTTACAAGTGGGTTTACGTGGTACAAGAAGAAAATTAACCAATGAGAATTCTCTTTTACTCTGGCGCAAGCATTTAAGACACATTTCTAAACAAAGAATTAAACAACTTATGTCAAATAGAATTCTTGATTCTCTTAATTTGTTAGATTTTCAAGTCTATGATAAGTGTATTAAGGGACAACAAATAAATATAAGGAGACTAGGTGTCAATAAATCTTAAAGTATCTTAGAACTAATAAATAAGGATATTTGTGGGCATTTCCTATGGCTTCTTGGAATAGTCAACAATATTTTATTATGTTTATAGATGATTATTCTCATTATGGTTACCTTTATCTCATTCGTGAGAAGTCTCAAACATTGAACATGTTTACGGCATATAAAGCTGAAGTTAAGAACCAACTTGATAAAACTATTAAGGCTATCAGATCTGACTGTCGTAGTGAATAATATGGTAGATATGATGGATTAGGTGTACAACGTACAAGACCATTTGTCAAATTATTATAAGAGTACAGAATCGTCCCACAATACACAATGCTAGGTACTCCTAGCATGAATAGTGTTAATGAGAGATTAAAACCGAACATTAAAAGATATGGTAAGAAGTATGATTACTCATACTACTTTACCTGATTCACTCTGGGGTGTGGCGCTAAAGACACCAGCATATCTTCTAAAACCCACGACTCGAGTTAGGGTTTTATAGTTGTTAGCTGGTCGATTTGACTGCAGTCTGAGTCAGTTCAGCCTTCAAAACACGTGTGCAGAGCCTAGTCCGATCGTACACACGTGCTATGAGGGTTCATGTATATCCAAGTATTTGATGATAGAGCAGATATGCATTAGCAAACTGGGTTATCAATAGATATGAGAGTATATGGTTGATGATTTTATTTTTTTCTTCATTTTGTGGCCATAGAATTAGTTTAGCCCAAATAACGCATTAGGATGTGTTATATTGTGTTTGGGTGGGTTATTACTTATAGAGCATGTCATTGGATGTCGTGGTGGTTTTTTTATTTTATGGAATTTTTCCCGATTTTTTGGATTTTTTTTAGGTTTTATTACGAGTTAGTTATTATTTTTTACTAGACTCGGAAGCGAGTCAAGTTTTATTTATGAGTTTGGCACCGATCATCCAAACACCTTTTTTTTCTTCCCCAAACCCTGACTGCCACCGCGCCACCCCCCATACGTGTCGCCGCTGCCGCCGTTGACACCACCCCGCCGGTCGACGCCGCCAAGCACGCCTCGTCGTCGACGTGGCACCCCAAGTAGCCTCGGCCGCCGTCAAACCTCCACGATGCTGGATCGCCGCATCCTAGCACCGCCCTCCTATCATCGATCCCACCACCGGCGACCGTCGTTGTCGCATCCAGTGGTCACCTCGACATCTTCGACCAACCCACGACCTTCCCCGACCGGAACAGAGCCC
>JAVDBV010047661.1:0-18687 GCA_032619315.1 Piper longum
CCAATATAAAAATATATATATATATATATATATATATATATATATATATAATAAAGCATATTTTTTATATCGCTATCTAACAATTCTAAAAAGGTGCACCTTCACCCTCACCCTTGAACTGCTACATTCGTATGGTACATTGCTTGTTAATTAATTTTGTAAATTATTATTATTTATTAGTACCTTTATCTACAATAAGTGGTTTCTAGCAAATAAGCTTCGGTGACGGCAAGCATGCCAACATATAATCTTAAACTTTTATTCTAATTAATTAGATGTTAATCCTCTAATTAGGGTAACAAGTATAGTATTACTAGGGCTGTTAAACGAGCCAGTAAGCCAAACTCACCTTATGCTCAAACTCGACTCGAATAGCTCAAAGTTTATTCGAACTTAACTTGAATAGCTCGAAGTTCGTTCGAAATCGGCTTGAGATCAAACAAGTTTCGAACATATATAATCAAAATCGACTCGAATATTTCTAATGTTGTTCAAGTTCTACTCTAACTTGAATACACTTAAAGTGTTAAATTTTAAGGACCCAGAAACCAGCTCATTTGGGAGCTTGAGACGAGATCGTTTGAGAGCTCGAAACTAACTCGTTTAAGAGTTTGAAACCAGTTTGTTAATGAGCTCAAAACCAACTCATTCATAAGCTCAAAAATAGCTCATTTTAGAGAAAAACATACAATTATAGATATTAAAAATTAACAAAATAGTCTATCAATAAAATAGACTATCATACTCATAATACACTCATCACCCATCAAACAATTAACAATCTTCATCAAAACAAAAATCTCCTTAGCTCGTCTTATTCATATCAATTTTATTATATTTTTCTAAATTACGTTAGTCAACTAAAATACTTAGATTTAATTTATTTAATTAGATAATTAGCATTCATTAAACATAACTCAAATCATAAAAATGTCACTGCATCACGCATTCATCACGTTAACCCATGTTATGCTAATAATTATTAATTTTAAATAATTAAATTAGAAATAATTATACCTTGCATTGTCACCCAGGTTTTGTGGCTCGTCTCAATGCACAAATTCGGCACTAGCGATGCCCGAAGTTTGATCAGGTTCGACTGGATGAGTTCGGCTTCAGGTGAATCCAATTTCAGACGAGTTCCGGCGGCTTTCCGGAGGTTTTCCGGCGACTGTTGCCGGTGGCGGTACCTGCGGGATAGCTATGGCATAGGGCACCTTTGGCACCGGCTCGGCGAGTCCGATGCGTCAACGACGTCGACAAGGTCGGCGGAGGCGGTGGCTCGCCGGAAAATAGAGCAAAATAGGGGCGGTCGGTGGTGGGGTGACGAGATCCGGCCGGAATGGACGGCATTGGGCTCCGCTCCAGTCGGGGGAGGTCGCGGGAGGGTCTGCTACGTCGAGGCGGCGACTGGATGGCGGTGGCCACGGTCACCGGCAGCGGGTTCGGCGATGGTAGCTCGACGCGGTCGCGGCGGCTTCGTCGCGTCGTGGAGGCGGGGCGACGGCCGGACGCCGGGGGAAATGGTCGGAGATGTTCTGGCGGTGACCGGCGGAGTCGATCGGTGGTGGTGCGGCGACCGGAGGCAGCGTTGGCGACGGAGAAGTAGGGCGGCGTCGAGGGAGAGGCGTCGGGGAAGGAAAAAGGGGTTCACGGCTATATCGTAAAATAAAAGTTAACTCGACTCCGACTCGAGTTAAAAATAATAATAAATTGATAATAAATTTAAAAAAATTAAAAAAAAATAAGAAAAAATATATAAAATATAATACATATAATAACATCAAAATGCTATATTTTATAACTAATAACCCATCCAAAGTTCCCTATAACGTATCCTAATATATTATTCAGCCTAAAAATATTTTTATAATTAAATACATAAAAAAATATAATGCATGTTTGAATATAATTTAATAACTCATTTTTTATTATTTTTCTGATATTATCATCATATAATTAGATATACTTGACTTATATCGCTCATAACTCACGGCTACCCTCACCTTAACACGCGGTTCATATAACTGATTCAACTCGAACCTACAATTAAATCGGCTAGTTCATTAATGTAAAACTTTAACTTGAATCACAAACTTCACACATGGGCTTATTCACGGATGTTGGATCATATAAGAACCCGATTATATGTATGATATTTTTATATATGTATTTTTATTTTACTAATAAATTATAAATATTTTGATTATCTTATCAATATTTTTAGTGGTCCATCTCTTATTAAGTCATACCATGTATAATTTATTAACTTTATGATTTTAGTTAATTAAGTCATGATAAATAATTAAATTGTTGTGGCATAAATTTTCTATAAATAGTAGACTCATGTTAATTAAAATTTATTTTTGTTATTTATTATAGTAAGATTATTTTTTTTTAATTTATATTAATAGTCAATAATAAGATTTATTTATGATTTTAAATGTATTTTGAGTAGATAAGTGATATTATATATATTATTATATTATATTATCGAGTCAAATTCGAATTGAGTTACAAGTTGATTTTGAGTTGAGTTTGAATTATAATCGAGCCGAATCAATTCAAATAGTGTTTTGCTCAAACTCGATTCTTAGGATTTTAATTCTAGCTCAAGTATTTAAATATCGTATTTCGAGTTTAATGGAGCCGAATATCGTTGATTCAAATTAACAACCCTAAAGTATTAATATAATAGAACGGCACGTGAATCTTGCCTGCGTTTAGTATAAGCATAAAAATCCGTCAGATTGCCGGGGTGAATGGTCCAGTTATTATTATAAAAGCACCGTATTGATTTAACATTTCAAACAAAAAGTAAGCGTCTTACTGCAGTGAGAAAGATAGCAATCGAAAAAGTCAAATAAATTGCCATAAGCAATTAAAAAAATATGTAAATCCTAATAATCGGGAGAAGATCATGTTGTTGTTAAGGATAATGACAGTTTTTTTTCAGGTTATTCAACGAGAGATACCAGTTATCACAGCCACAGAGACAATAAAAATAAAAGATGCCAGACGCTACACTGTAATGCGACCTACTTAATTTGAATTTAATTATTACTAATGCGAAGGAATTAATTACTTGTGCTCGGAAAACCAGGCATGAAGCAACAGCATAATTAGATGTGACATACTTTCAATTACAGAGGATGCTTATTAGTCACCGACTTCCTCATATTTGCACGACTAAAGTGACCACCATTGCTCAAATTGCATGTTTTAATTGCTCAATATTTTTCTGTAATCAAACCGAGTTCAACCATCAGTGTTTTTTTTTTAAAGGTGAGTTGAAGTCAACGGAAGATCACAAAACCAAGTGTGGAAGTGGAACCCTTCAAGCTCTCTCTACATGTATGCAAATGGTTGGTCATAATATGGACACATTGATTGAGGAATTTGAGTAATTGATGAGGCATCCCCATTTCCTTCTGCGTACTGGGATCTTATTAGATGGTTCGTGAGATGAGGCATTGAACTCTCGTTAACGAAGACGGACCATCACATTTTAATGCCATCAACCCCGTCTAGCTTGAGGAATATTCCGTTTTATTGAAGAGGACGCACCCTCGACCACGACCATCTTGGACCGTCATGGAATGAAACCTCGGCATATTCCTCAAGCTAGTAACAGGCTGGGAACGAAAGCCAAAATATTTATCAACTTTTCACAACAAGATTTTAATGTGGAATCACGCAACCAAATTAGTTGATATAGTGTACATGTAAATTAAATAATAAATGGAATTAATAATAATCTTAGTAATTTTGTGATGGTTATAAGAAACGAGGGAAATGAATTTTTAGTACAATTCTACGTAGAATAATAAAGTAGAATGATGAATGAAGGCTCGTACAGTTGGCCTTTGGAGTGCCGAAGAGCCAACGACCCATATATAAACATGGACATTAGCCGGAAAAATGATAACACCAAAACAATCTGACCTTATCATTAAAAGGATCAGACATCGTCCAAATTCCAATCAATACGAGGTAAGTGATATACATAATAGAGAAATTATTGCATCCTTATTTAAAAAATAAAATAGAATCTGCCCAGGATTTGCATATGGTCTTAGATTATCTCTTTTCCTAATACCGGTTGAATGAATCATAGTCGCTAAAGAAGGAGAATGTTTACATGTATATATTTTTCTCTAGTGAAGAAACATAAAAAAAGCAAGGGATTTCATGAAGATTGGACTGGTTGCTTATCAGGACCAAACTCCATTTTTTGCTCGTTCAATGAAAGAGTTCATTTTCAAGTTCAACGAGAGTAATTTTTCAAACAGAAAATATCTAGTAGATGGAGAAGAATCATGAAATTCTTTTATTTCTCTATCGTTAAGTAGAATTTGAACCGGATCTGTATTTAAAATATGATTTATTATTCCTATTTTATTGGCCTTGCTCATTCTTTATTATTTTGGATATTTATTTCTGCTTATTTTATTCTATTTATCTTTTTTACGTCCGTGAACGAATGGAATCCTAGTCAGAGCTCCGTCGGATGTAATGCAATCAAAGTTCGTTTTGACACGTTAGAAGTGTGGCTAACTACGTTTGGTAAAAACCATGCAGCACGAAAGGAGTGGGCAAGAAACTAGATTTAATGATAAATAAAGTGTAAGCAATATTGGCAGACGCTTAGCTGCCTGGAAGTGATTGGTTGTTATATCTATGATAATGTTTTTTTTTTAACCCAGAAGGGTTAATTGAACAGCAGATCACATGGACGGCAATCTACAAAACAACAAACCGAAAAAGCGCGCAGATGTTGAAAATTGGAACGTGTAATTGGTTCCAGCTACATCCAGACCTTGTACTCTCTTGGCCGGTATGGGGTATCATGATTCATGGGGAATGAAAATAAACATATCCGGCAAGGTGCCTTTTCGCTTTCAGAGAAGAAAAATACTTGGTGGATTTCCTCTTTACGAAAGAGTCCATTGAATATCCATGTCCGATGCATGAAGATCAAATAATTCCATGCATCACAGTTTTCCCTTTTTTTTTCTTCCTTGAACGAAGTATATATTAAGGCTAGACTGACCGCAACACATTATCGTATAAAGAACTAAAAGCAGAGTCGAGTATCATATTAAGAGAATATGCTTTCCCGCGCTGTAGTTTCTTGCATGAGGTCAACTACTCAACTTAATTGTGCTCATAGAAAAACAATTTTTTTTTAAAAAAAATCATGTTGTTCTTACTAGTCAACCAACACAACCCATCAATGATTGGGGTTGAGGAAGTCGGTCTCAAAATTTTCTGTAAAAAATCAATGGACAGTAATTTCCACTTTACAGCTCTCGAGCATCGATGGGACCGAGTCGGAGAGGAGGAGAGGTGTAATTTGTAAATTACAAGTAAGCTCAACGAGGCTAAATATGCAGTCGCAGCGAAGAGATTGGATTGTGTTTTGACAGCCAAAATCCAAAGCAAAAGGACATGTAAGTACACACTTGCAAGAGCTCATGGGTTGAAAACTTGCTACAGCAAACACACCACTCACCACCAAAGACTTCCCAAAGCCGACCGTCCATTAAAACGGGAGAAAAAGTGGGAGGTGAAATCTGGGATGACGACGAGGACGACGACGATCTTTGGGAAAGCTGCGTCTCTGTAGAGTAAGAAAGGAAGGCCCAGCGAGGAAAGGTGTTGTCTTTGACTGTGGGGGTAGGCCAAGGTGCATTTCACCACCTGCCTAGAAGAGAGCAAACATATGGTCCACATTTTTCTTCAATTTCTGCACCTGCTATTGCTCCTCCTCATCAATCTCTCGAGTCGTCTTCTACCAATCACACGATTCTTCATACTCACCAGGCTTGGCTTCCGAATACAAGCTCGATTGACATATTTGAACAAGTCCTTCTCCTCGGCTAACCGTCGCGGCCGTCTGAGCCTTTCTCCAGTCCACCTGTAAGTGTACCTATTTTTAATTGCTGAACATATATTTACATCGTGCACATCTTTGCGAAACTTCCATCAGTAGATAATTATTACAATATTATTGTTAAGTTTGGTTTCTGCATAGATCGGATTGTCGCGGTTCTAATCTTTGAGCAGCTAGCTACACTGAGAACGAGCTTCTGTGCTTTTACTGGGTCTTAGGAAGATTGTTTTGATCTGGGCCTTGAAAAGAAAGCTTTCTAGTTGGGTCGCATTTATTTTATGATTTTTATTTCACCTCCAACCATTTCTTTGGGAACAAGATTACAGTTTTTAGCCTTGTCATAGTTTGACGGAAGAGACAAAAGGAACATACTTCAACCTTATCCCTGTGATTTTTTTCAGATTTACATGTCCTGCTTTGATTTCGAGTTCGATTGGTGAATTCAGCTGCCCACAGAGGGTTCGAGTACACTATGTTCCTATTTACATATGAATCTAGCGGCCAAATAAGCTTTTATGATCAGTATTAGCTGCAGTTTCAAGACTGGTCACAGTTTTATATTTTTCTTATCGTTTAAATTCGAGATGCCAGATTAGGTGGAGCGCAGTAGTGTATGTTTTTTTGGGTTGGTGATTATGCATTTTTTATTTACCACACGACACCTACCTTCACTTAAAATATTATTCTGGTTCTGGGCCGTACTTTCTATTCTAGGCATGTGTTCATCTTGTAGGAAGAAGTACATGTTGTTTAGTCATCATTGCCTATCAGAATGCTCATAATAGATAACCAAACTCGTTCAGAAATTTCGGAAACTTCCACATCTCGTACAGCATTTAGGGGCGCTGAAATATTTGAGTAATTTTATTCAGGTTTTTGCCAGGAATTTGTTGCTTGAGTTGGTGCCTGTAAGTGGTCGTTTGGGGAGAGTGATCTCAGGATGAATCCACCCAAGGTCAAGCGGCGTGTAGGTAAATATGAAATGGGCAGGACAATTGGAGAGGGGACATTTGCAAAGGTTAAGTTTGCGAAAAATGTGGAAACCGATGAACCTGTGGCTCTCAAGATTCTTGACAAAGAGAAAGTTCTGAGACACAAAATGATTGAGCAGGTCTTCACTCTACTTATCCATTCTTCTATTGTTTCCTTGATTTGAGAATGGTGAAATGAGTACCATATGTACCATTTAAGGTTCTTGTTTAGAGAATACCACATGGTTTTGAAACTGCATGTTAACTGTTTCAGGATTATAAATCCGCATGCTGGCAAAGTTTTAACGGAAATAAAATACCAAGTGCTTTCGTTCATATGCTTATTTCTTTGTGATATGTTACTGTCTAATTCAATGAAAGCAGATAAAGCGTGAAATTGCTACAATGAAACTGATCAAACATCCAAATGTGGTTCGCCTTCTTGAGGTAATTGTAGATTGAAAAAGAGGGCATGTTAAAATTCCAGCTTCATCCATTATATGACATTGCATAACGTATACTTCAATTTTTCAATGCTTCATTTTTCTTTATACTTTCGAAATAAACTTCAGGTTATGGGGAGCAAGACAAAGATCTATATCGTTTTGGAGTTTGTTAAGGGAGGCGAGCTATTTGACAAAATTGTGAGCTTGTTCTTATTTCATTTATTTATGTCTCATTTCTCACAGGATGCATCAATGCCCATTTTCTTATTATGCAAATAAAAGTCTTAGGCCAACAATGGTTCAGCTGGTTTTAGTTGCTTTGTACTGATATTTTTTTCTATCATGTGTTACTCATTGACAGGTCAATCATGGTCGGATGAGGGAAGATGAAGCAAGGAGATACTTCCAACAGCTTATAAATGCAGTGGATTATTGTCATAGCAGAGGCGTATATCATCGTGACTTGAAGGTTTGTTGGCCTGACTTATGTTCTTCACTTGCTTGTTACTTTTCTATTAGATGAGAATGAACTTAGGCATCTTTTTTCTTGATTGGTTTCCTGCAGCCGGAAAATTTACTTCTTGATGCATCTGGAAACCTCAAAGTTTCAGATTTTGGACTCAGTGCACTCTCACAACAAGTCAGGGTATAGCTATTCTTCCATCTAGTTTGGGAACTGTTGAGCATACCGGTTGCTTGTTTGCTGTTGATTTTTCTAATATCGATATGAGAGTCAATTCCTCTAATTTATAAGCATGCACATAGGATTACTCATCTTTTCATCTTTCTATATGCACGAGTAGAAACAATTAGGAAGAATTAGGCATTGCATGAGATGATATCAAAGAGCATTGTCTAATGTACTGGCCTATGCTTTCAGGAAGATGGACTACTTCACACCACTTGTGGAACTCCAAATTATGTTGCACCAGAGGTGGTGTTTTTTTGCGCTCACCAATTGGTTTCTCTCCCTCATTTTTTTTTATTTGCTCATGTGCAAAGTGGTTGTTTGAATTGCTTTTTTTCTTAAATTTTAGGTGCTTAATGATAGTGGGTATGATGGAGCCACTGCCGACTTGTGGTCATGTGGGGTCATTCTATTTGTACTGCTTGCAGGTTATTTGCCTTTTGATGACTCTAATCTTATGAACCTGTATAAAAAAGTGAGCATTTTACTTCGATCCAGCTTGCTGTACTGTACCTATTTTGCATACTCTAGCTTGTTGATTCCAAGTACATTTTGACACTGGCAGATTTCTGTTGGCGAGTTCACCTGCCCATCTTGGCTTTCTTTAGGTGCAATGAAACTTATCAGTCAAATATTGGACCCCAATCCGATGACTGTAAGTAAATGCCCAATTTTGAGTTTCACTGTCTTTTTACATTGTAGGAGGTATATGTATAAATTTGGTGACTTCCAAATGAAATATCAAAGACATTAAGAGAAGGCCTCAGTAGGACTAGCTAAAATCTTCTAATGCAGATGGGGTTGTTGAAATCTTTTAATAATCAGTTGGCAGTAAAAAAATAAAGCAAATCAAATCACATATTTTCCATTATACAAAATAGTGCACCATTGATCGTCTTAAAGGTCAGATATGTTAGGAATCTTTACTTGCTGCTTAGTTGATTGCTTTGTCATTGAGAGCAATAGACATATCACTGCTGTTCCTCATCTGCAGAATTATAAGTGTGCACATTAGATTTTCAGTTTTATAGCATTTACTACTACTTGGTTCAAAACTATGGCTAGCATAACATTCGAAATTTTGTACTTGCAGCGCATTACCATACCAGAAATTCTGGAGGATGAGTGGTTCAGAAAAGGCTTTAAACGCCCTGTATTTGAGGAATTTCATGAAACTAACCTTGATGACGTAGATGCCGTCTTCAAGGATTCGGAGGTAATGCAGGCATAAAAAAATACTACATATCTATTTCTCTCCTTATTGATTCTGTAAAATAGCAAAAATGAGAGTGACCACTTTGACTGACTAATTAATCTGGTGATTTGATCTAGGAGCACCATGTAATGGAGCAAAAAGAAGAACAGCCTGCTGCTA
Organism: Piper longum; assembly: GCA_032619315.1. Taxonomy (NCBI): domain Eukaryota; kingdom Viridiplantae; phylum Streptophyta; class Magnoliopsida; order Piperales; family Piperaceae; genus Piper; species Piper longum. Next base: position 9,377 of record JAVDBV010047661.1, read on the forward strand.
TGAATGCTTTTGAATTAATTTCTATGTCAAAGGGACTGAATCTGGGCAATTTGTTTGACGTGCAGGTTCACTTCGCTACCGATGTATTTCTATGCTTTATTTTTCATCCAATATTGTTTTGTTAGCACATTACTAGATAGTATAACATTCAAGTGGCCAGAATTTGAACATGTATATCTTGCAACCATACACTAAATGAAAAAAAGGAAAATCACAGATTAATCGGTCACTCATCCATTAAATCAGTTCACCTTGGAAACGGTTTATGTTGAATTTACCTTCGATATACTCTGCAGAAGGAGTTCAAGAGGGAAACAAGATTCACTTCTAAATGTCCAGCTGATGAGATTGTTACGAAAATTGAAGAAGCTGCAAAGCCGCTTGGTTTTGGTGTTCATAAGAAAAACTATAAGGTACGAACAACACTCTTATAATTTGGGAGTATCAAGTAAAAATCTTGTTCTTATCTTTTTAAGACAAGCTAATCTTTTTTAGTTAATATATAATATTCAGATGAGACTGGAAAACTCGAAAGCAGGACGAAAAGGAAATTTGAATGTTGCCACACAGGTAGATGGTCGCGGCAGAAGAACAGTGCTTACTTATATAATAATTTATCTAATACCCTTATAATCCATATTATCAGGTATTTCAAGTGGCACCTTCTCTCCATATGGTTGAGGTACGGAAAGCAAAAGGAGACACTCTTGAGTTTCATAAGGTGACACTTCTTCTTGGCGAATATCTCATGTCGACTTAGTAACAATTCAGATTTTACAGTTTAACACTCTTTTACTTGGGAGTAATGTACTTAACTGACTCATCTAGAAACTACTTGTTTTTTTTATATATTTCTGAAGAAAATGAATATCTATGGAAAAAAAAGACAACACATTTGTAGCAAATTTTACATTGATGAAATATTCTAAAACTGCTTCTTGTATTTACTGGTTTCCAGTTCTTTAAAAAACTCTCCAACAGTCTCAAGGATGTTGTTTGGAAAACTGAAGAGGACATGCAAGAGCAAAGCTAAGAGACATTCCTGCTTAGACCGTAAAAAAGAATTTTTTTTTTTCTCCTCTGGTCATATGTCTTGATGAATTATTTAATTTTCAATCTTGTGGTTGAAACAGCGTGATTTTGACACTGTTTGTCTCTTCAACTGTAGCAAATATTGTTGCGAGACCACCGTGAATATTACTCTGTAAGTACAGTACGCTGGTTTTGCCTTACACAGCGCAGCCTTATTGTGTGCATGATTGCAGGCTTAAGTACCCAGCCACCTTTCATTTGTTGTTGTAAGTTCGTTTCCTACCATTTATTGTGGTTTGTGTCGAATCCTCCTGTATATACGGCTTGTGATTACCATCTTCCGTTTTTGTAAGAATGTATCACCGGGGACCTTGTGTTTTTCAGTGAGAATCTATCTGCTACCGATTCTGTACTTCCCAAATGCAGTAGGTAATTTATTTGGTTCTCTCTGTTTTTTTTTTCTTGGATGTTCTTGTGTGAATTGTAGCCCCATTTTGGTGAACTCAAACCCATAATGGTTTTTAGCACCCCTTATTTACTACGGTTTCCTACTGCTCTGTTTACGTGGATACAAAACTTCAATAGCTGGTTTATGTAATCATCCGCTGGTTTTTGTGAGCTGAATTCACTCTCGCTCGACATCGGCCTGCAGTACTAGCCAAAGGAAAGCTTTTATCCGAAGTTAGTTGTTAGAATGTCGGTAAGCATACAAATTTTGTATATTATAACCACGTTATCAGAGACATGGCCACGCATTAACAATATTTATTTTCGTTGTGTCAAAAGAGTGCAGACACAAGCACCATTAACAAGGAAAGAAGCTCAAAATGCAAGTTAAATAACATATATATATACTTATGGCATGTTGAGCCTCATTCCTACAGGATGAAGCAGCGTCTGCGTAATCGTTTTTTACCTTCTTTGTACGAGACCGATTGGCTGCCCTCCATACTCTTTTGCCGCTTCCTACCAAGAAATAAAACACCGCTTAGATTAATGCACGTTGAACATGAATAACACAAAATATAGCATTGACATTGTTGTTACGATATTATTTCTTCTGTAAACTGCATAGTTAACAATGTTTACAGGATCTATGATAACGGAAGAGATTTTTTTTGATAACGGGAGAGTAGCGTGCGTGAAAGAGAGATACAGAACTGAAAGCTTCAAGTACAAGACTGCTGCAAAGCAAGTAGCACACCCTTGAGATAGACCCCAACGAAGGTTCAAAATATCCCTCCGTAGGAAATAGGCCAGCGCCATTAGAAACACACAAGCAGAACCGAAGATAAAAAAGAGGTACTTAAAATAAGCATACTCGGAAGGCCGAAGCCCCAAGTCTCCGACAGTAATCGACTGGCCACAGTAGCGTTGAAATATGCAGATTAACTATGTAACGACTAGAGTAATTAAAAATGAATATGTTCTACAAAAAAATTTCATTTAACTCGTAAAAAAATATCTGGAGAAGTGCAAATATCCTTAAATAAGTGACCAACCATAGCTTAAGAAATTGTGTAATTTAATCGAAAGTCAACGGAAGAAAGTAGGTAATATCAAACAACCATTCCAAGGTCAACATAACATCCCCCACGACGGACACGAACAGATACACAACCGCAAATTAGATAAAAGATCAAGCGGAGGCAAAAAATTATCAGAGATTTAGACAAAAAAATATATCGTCCAATTAAGCTGGTTTAGGTACATAAAACATACTGTTTTGAGAAAAAATATGACACACATTTTATTATGGTATGGTAAAGGGCCGCATAAAAAAGAAAGGGCCGAAAAGAAACGCGAAAAAGTTATATAAGAGCGTTAACATGGTCTTGGACTTGATTTCACAAGAACAGGTGGAAGAGAAAGAAGAAGAAAATGATAATTTTTTTTCGCTAGAGCTAAAAACAAGCCTACATTAAAAAATAGATGATAGAAAATGGCAGATAAACCAAAACAATGAGTTCCCTGCCAAAAAAAAAAAGAAAAACAAAAACAAAAGAGCATTGAGTATAAGTGCATCTGGGAAGATCTTCCAAACTATCCGTAGAAGGGTCGAGATGCACCGGAAAATTATCGAATCATGCAGAGAACATTTTGTATGAAATACCCAAGGCCCAATTTGTACCCATCAAACACTTTGGACACAGTCTTGGCCTATAGCCAATTCTCATCTCGTTGGGATCTCTCGTCCGTAGAATCTTTCTTTAGCGTGTCTAAAACCTTTACTATGGTCGTCAGATCCTTGACTCCACACTAAACCACTAAATGAACGTGTTCCGATAGCTTTACATTTTACAACTTCTGAATCCTTAATAGATCGTCACGGTCAAGACCCAATCCACAGCCACAAAGGACACCGGAGCTTGGATTCTGGTAGCCAAAAATTTTGGAACATTTGTGCAGGCGATAAAATGTGATTCGCTGGATAAGCATATCACTATTTGGGCCAGAATTCATAAAAGGAAACTAATATGTTTAGAAGCCAAGATGCCTTAGCAGGGTATATGATCGAACTTGGGCAGAGGTAAGAGAGTGGTCAGGATGGACCAATAAACAACTTTATTTCTGTCATTAACCATGTGTGGATAGAAAGGATTGGCGCACACTGAGTCTCTGTCGTACAATATATACAATATATAACACAGGATGTGATTCGTGCAAGGGGAGTGAGAGAGAGAATCTCTCCATGCCCCCACCTCCTCGGATGCGGAAGTTTGAGAACAATCTCTCCATTTTCAGAGAATAACACAGCAAGGACGTTTTAAACCAGACCCAGAACCAGATTCCTCCGCCCCATGTCCCTCCTCTTCCTTTCTTTTTTGCCTCATTCTGTGGAAGGGGAGACATAGAAAAAGGCGTCATTTTAGATAGAGAGCATGTAAGACATGAAAGATAATCAATGAAGCATCTTTTTTCTTTTAAGGACAATTACTACGAGGCATCTGATGCTGCCGTGCCACAACCTCCCCGCCGGACTGGCATCATCACATGGAAAAATGGAAACATTTTTGGCATCCTATGACCCTCCAGTGATTGCAAGTGTGGGACCGGGAACAACTTTCATTGCTGGAAGAATCATAATCCCTTCCCCCTTTCAACCGGTGTTGAGAATCTTGAGACTATATTTCCCCAATACCCCATCCCCGACTAGACTAATCGGAGTTTAACGGCATTTTCTCACAGTACCCATATACCCATATAGCCAATTCTATCCAATCCACTCGTATACATGTGGCTGAAATGGCGAGAAAGTTAACAGACGAAATCCTGTTCGTTTCAGGAGAAAGAATTTTCTACACAAATTACCTCGCCTCAAAAGTGACCCATGGGAGTCATTTAACGAGCAAAAATGTTTCATCAAAAACTCAATCCTGACAGCTTCTTCCTAACAGTTAAAACTCATCAACTAGGAAACTTCTACGTGCTAGTTCCTATTTCTCGCTCCTGACAACACCAACGAGCGAAGTTCCAATGACGTCGTCAATAATTAAGCAAGCTACCACATGGTCAACCTTTTTAACGGCTATAAAGGACACAGGGTCAAGCTTTTTAGTTCACAAACAAAAATAGAACGCTAATATAATTATGCAAACAATAAAAAAATTAAGTAATAATCTAGGAAATCGCAGCATGCAGGTCCAGGATAATAAAACAAATGATCATACAGTTTATTGACATCCCCAGGAAACTTCAGCAATAAATTAAATGTGCCACACACAGTAGTGCTTCAGATCCTGAATCATTCCGAGTTAAAAATTCATAGAGTTTAAAGAAGCTGAATAAGAAACAATCCACTAAACATCGATAAATGGAACATACAATACAGAGAAGAAAAACACAACAGATCACCAGAGACAGCAAGCAAATAACAAGACATGAAGGCTGAAAAACCAGCTCGGTGCTTCTCCAGAACCTAAAAATAGAGTTCATCGGATAATGAAATGGATAATACTTATCTGCTCTATCTTTAACGGTTTTCCTTAAGTTATTGGTTAGATGTAAGAGTGGGCAGAGTTCTCACTTGGCCAACATGATTTTAACAAACTCCTCGTAGTTGATCTGCCCATCACCATCAACATCCGCTTCCCGAATCATTTCATCAACCTCTTCATCAGTGAGCTTCTCCCCTAGGTTGGTCATGACATGGCGAAGCTCGGCCGCAGAGATGAAACCGTTTTGGTCTTTGTCAAACACCCGGAAAGCTTCCTTGAGCTCCTCCTCAGAGTCAGTATCCTTCATCTTACGTGCCATCAGGTTTAGGAACTCTGGAAAGTCGATGGTACCATTTCCATCACCATCCACCTCATTAATCATGTCCTGGAGCTCAGCCTCGGTCGGGTTCTGTCCGAGGGAACGCATGACGGTGCCCAATTCCTTGGTTGTAATACAACCTGCCACGTAACATTTTTGAATTTAGATGCAGTCTGCCTATGAATCTTCATGAATATACGTGATAACTGAGAAGTGTATAATACTGTTCTCTACACATAAAAATGAAGAAACAAGACAAAATTTTCAAGCCAAAGCAGTGATAAACACGTCGATCAATAAAAAAAGATAATAAAATTTTAAAAAAATGATAAAGCAAATTCACAAAAAGGATCGCCTTCATGTCATCACTAAATAGAATAAAAGAGGTCCCAAAACGACGTGCCACCAAACGGTTATTTTACACACATGCAATCTACTTCAGAATTAATCACCCACCTGCGAAGTAAGGCAAACATGGCATGAAGTCGATTATTAAGAGAGACTTGACCCAGTGCACACACGGGAAAAACGAGCTACTCCCCAAGTGCCCATTATGTAAACAGATATATTTATCGAACTTAAACGAAAATAATACCGATATATGAACACTAAAATCAAAACAATGGCCGATTTTGAGGTTAAAAGGATAAGGAAATCCTATTTTCCAAGTGATAAAAAAAAAACACTTACAATGGCTTTTAACAGGTATGTACTAATCAACGGGAGATGAACATGTCATACTCGGCATATGTACCTTAATTGACACTGATCTTTTCTTCTAAACCTCCATCATACTCCTTTAATGGTGCATTTTGATGAAATGTTATGCACCAGGGGACTGAAATACTATTAAGATGAACTTATATGTTTCATAACCTAAGATTTAACATTCTTTTTTTTTATTTGCAAAACCTCGCATCCTCCTCCCCTGGAAGATAAGGATCATAAAAAATTCTTTTTTGTTCACGTATTCTTCTCCGGAAGATCAATCACAATTCTATTGCCAGCACGAAACCTATATTTTCATGAAACATTAAAAAGATAGCAACGCCAATATATAACACAAGAATTACAACAATTAAAGAAGAAAAAAGAAAACAATTGCGCATATCCCGATTCTAAGCATAAGCAAGCGCGGATCATTCAGGCCGACCATGAACAGCTACAAGTCAACCTATCAAAAGAAGATCAGAATAAAACGAGCTAACGAACACAAAAAAACAACTGTCAAAAACTGGATGAATTTTTTAACACCGGCGGCATCAGATCGGATCTGATTGAAAAAAAAATGCATATGCGGAAAGTTGAGATCAGTGAAGCTTAGTGGTGATGATAAATGGGAAGGAGGAAAAGCAGACCGTCGCCATCTTTGTCGAAGAGGCTAAACGCCTCCTTGAACTCGGAGATCTGGTCGTCGGTAAGTTGATCAACCATTGCTTCGTAGCAAGACCCCCGACGAGGTATGGCGAGGCGATCGGCCGACCGGCTGCCGGAGGAGGTGGCGGCGCGTCGCCGGAAATGGGGATGGGAGCCAGCGGGGAGGCGGGCGGCGGCCTTTTATATGAGGCGAAAAAGGTCCAAATAATTATTGGTTGAGAATCGAAGTCCACACATTCGAGGGGTATAAACAAACAAGCAGGTTCGCAAGATTTTTTAGTTCAGTTAAATTTAATTTAAACTCGTGTTTATTAATTTGACACTCAAAAATATATTCGATTTAAAATAAATAATTTATTGAATAATGAATATAACTTTGAGTAAAAAAAGTGTTTGTCTCAAAATTTGAGTTCGATATATTAAAACTTAAAAAATACTCTGCATGACTATGATCATTAATAATATTAAAGTTATATTAAACTTTTATAATATTGGGAAAAAAATTAATCATATATAAATTAATTATTTTATATTTAATTAAAATAATCTTTATATATATATTAATAAATTTAATTATAATTAGTTATATTTATAAATATATAATATAATAACAATAGTTTTAACTTTGTAATCGAGCTCACGAATGAGTTGCTCGTCTTGGAAATAAAGCGAGCCAAGTATGAACCGAGTATAAGCACAGTAAATTTTGGACGAATTACTTGGACCATAATAAATTAAAGGCTTGTCGAGTTTACAAACAAGCTTGAAGAGTATTGTAAAAAATTATTTCTGAGTTCAAAAACAACTTAACTCGGTTTGGCTCGGCTAGGCTCATTTACACCCATATACATTTCTTCAATTTCGTTTGTTCAGTGGAATGAAGCTACTATTTTACCCTTCTCTTCTTACACACGGCCCGTAGGGCTTAACCACTCGCCACCTTCACAGGTTGGGAATTAGAGGTTAGTTAGGCCCTAATACCTTTTGTGATTTTTAATCAATTTTTATTTTTAAATTTTTAAGAAAAAAAATGATTTTTCATTCAATTTCTATTTTAAATTACGAGAAATTTTAAGATTTTTCACTTAATATACATATAAAGTAAAGTACACAAATAGGAGGTGGATACAACTTTATATTATTTTGATATTAATATGACCTATCTTTAGATTTTATATTAGTTTAAAAATATTTTGAAATTAATTTTTATAATAATGAATACGTGTGCGAACCCTACCGTGTTTCTAATTTGCTTCTTTCGACGCTTGTTTGTGGATGTCAATGTTGCCATGGTTCAAGCCTGAGAATGAAGAGAAACATGATGAATATCCAACCTAGAGTCCGGATTTTTGTGGAGATTTTAGGAGTATATATTGTTTGTTGCAAGCAGATCACGTTTATATTGCATGTATATGGAATAAACTAAAGCAAAAAATTTATCAATTTTTATTTTCTGGACTACGTATCATTTTTGGCCTCAGGTTCATCCCAATATTTTTTTTTATTTTGCAAACATGCATGTGCAATTATTGATGTACCTGCGTCGACCTTCTCAATCTTTTTAATTTGTTTTTTTGACGCCTGTTTGTTGGCGTCGATGCTGTCAGGGTTCAAGCCCGACCTACGGTCAAAACCCACTCTATTTTTATTTGTTATGATTGTTGCTGGCTTGAGAAAATAATATGGTTTTTAGATCTAAGAATGACGAGAAAGATGATGAATATTCAACCCAGAGTCCGGATTTTTGTGGAGATTTCAAGAGCATATATCGCTTGTTACAAGCTGGTCCCTCGTACATCGCATAATTAAGGTGAAAATTCTATTTACATGCGTGTTTATTGTATTTAGTGCGCGTATATCAAAATGGAAGAAATGAAAAGCACATACAAAATCTTCATATAAAACAATAATAACGTCGTCAATTTATATTTTCTGGACTACTGATCATACTTGGTTTTGGGTTTATCTCAATTTTTATAGTTTTGAAAACATACATAATATACAACTGGTGATTAAAATTCTTTAATTATTAAATTAGTTATATATAATAATTATCTTTGTCACCCAAAAATCACAGCGGGGATAGCTCAGTTGGGAGAGCGTCAGACTGAAGATCTGAAGGTCGCGTGTTCGATCCACGCTCACCGCAAGGAAAATTTTTTGTGGAATAGACACCCTCCTTGTATCCGGCCGCACGTCGCCGCCCTGGCTCGTCTCGTCTTTCCGGCGGCGTGGCTTCCTTCCTCCCCACCAAACAGTGACACGGCTCTTCACCAAAGCTGGGCCTCGAAGTTGGTGAATTGCACGTATAAGGCTTTTGTTTCCGCGGATCCCTCCGTTCGGACATTTTGTCAACGGTAGCCGGTAGCCGGTTGTTCTTCGCCGGAGAATGGCCAGAGACGACGGTCATGGCGACTCCCCTCGGCCCGATTTAGCCCGCACGTTCCGTTTTCTCATGGGTAATCATCTCTTATTATCGCTCCCTGCACCCAATTTTCTTCATTTGGATGGCCTCCAATGATTGTATTTTTTGGTTTGGTTTGGATCAGCTACCCAGTTTCTAGCGAGGGGAGTTCCTTTTCTTTTCAATATCTGGCTCGTCCGGCATCTCACCCATGAAGAGTTCGCGGTATTCGTTGTCTTTC
>JAVDBV010047663.1:0-48407 GCA_032619315.1 Piper longum
GAGATTGGATCCGCACGAGTTAGGTTCGGGTTAGCCGACCTAACCGGGGCCTGTAACATGCCGGTTTGATTCACGAGGGTGAACCGGATTTGGGGTGTTACATGACCCATATTTGATCTAAAATAAATAATTAAATCTCTTCCTCATCCAATTGGCATTGATGATGGATTGTGTTTTTTTCAAAAAAAAAAGGATTTGGTTATGCCCCAACCAAATATGGTTGGCCGCTGCTAGATTTGGTTACTTGGTCTTTTTTTTTTAACGGGTGGTTGATCTGACTATTAATGGCCAAATTCGGCCATAGGGGGCTCCTAGGTCTAACTACTCCTGGTTGAATTTGAGTGTTGATTGTTTTATTTTGTGGTTAAGATTTGATCTAGGTTGTTCCTATAATTGGACAACAAAGATTTAAAATAGGTTCACGAAGACTTTCAAAGTTACAACTCTTATATGCGAGAATTAAAAATAAAAATACAAAATCAAGCGCTCCTTATTTACATTAAAATGTTAGATTTTTTTTAATTTTATCATGTTTAAGCCTTCAATGTATTAACCCTAAATAATTTTATAGTCTATTTATATTTATTTAATCTTAAATTATTATTATTATTATTTATAACAAAGTTCTCAATATATTTGTACCTACATTATTTAAAATATATATATATATATATTTATAATTATATCAATCGAATTTAAAATTATGAATAATATATGGTTAATATTTACATATCCTATTTGTTGGTAGTTGGTCATTGTCATACTCGTAAGTGATATAAAGAAATACAAGTACTGCATGGTATTAAACAATATTTATTCAAAAGGGATACAGTCTTTTTCCTTTGTCTGCGCTACTTTTAGCCCGAGGACTAGATCTCACGGCCACTTGACTTTAGCCTTATTTTTTATTTTCTCGTTTTTGCCCTTATCATGAAAACAGGCCGTCTCTTTCATCGTCAACGCCTTTTTATCAACACATTTTAACAATCTCATACAATTAAAAATGTGAGTATTTACTATTTTTTAGCGTGAATATCATTTTTCAACTGTGCACCACATGACTTCTTCAACCATGATTTACGTTGAAATTTCATTTTTTTATTACATTTGGAATCAACCCACAAGTTTCAAGCTTTAAATCATTTATATATCTTTGTTTAATCTTCCTATATATTCTGATGGGTTATAATAATAAGTTCTTGTTTTAAGTTATTTTGATATTCAATGTATTCAATTTTAATTGTTGTTTTAAAATTTTAATTGTGAATTTTCTCGGTCAATTTAACGAAAACCATTTAAATGATAAGGAGTTGGAGAACCTCAAGAAGAGAATATCATGGTGGACGATAGGAGGTGCGATATGGAGCTAAATACAGCTATAATATATTGATTATATCATGGACGTGTGGCTTTGATCAGCTATATTTTTGTTGTAATTATAAAGATGACGTAAAAAGTATACAAAATATGGCAAATTAACGCTTTGTTTTTCACACATTTCTACTACAAACCTTAAACCAACCAGCCTGTATGTGATAAAAGATAGATCACAGTTCTATGTGGTCACGCATACAATTTATCGTCAGCTGCTTAGGATTCGACCTTCATTAATTAAAATAACAATAGGAGAGAATCTGACTTTATTAACAAGGTGAATGACATATTTGACAAAGATAGAAGAGAAAAACCTACAGATGAAATTTGTGATGGCTTTTCTTACATAGGAGAGAACTATTAGAATGGATGAAAGAATATTTAGAAAGAGATGATGAATTAGGTAATACAAGTGATCGATTAGACAATGGGATGGATGGGAAATAAAAAAAAAATCACTTTAGATTGAGTTGGTGAAAAATAACCATAGATAGGATCATATCTGAAGGTTATCATTAAAATTAGCTCGTTTACCACGCTGTAGCTGTATATAAGACTCAATGTATATATTAATAGTTCATTATTATTATAAAAAAAGTATCACTTATTGCTGCATAAAGTATCACTTACAGTCCCTCATTTTAAAAAATAATCACTTACACCCTTTGCTTTTAAAAGATATTCACTTATACTCCCTACTTTTGAAAAAAAAATCGCTTACACCCATTGATTCTAATACTGTTAATAAGTGATTAAATATTGTTATCATGATTAAAGTTAGACAATATTTTAACTCAATGATGTGATAAACTTAGACGTGTTATCAAGAAAAAATATATTTTAAGATGATTTTCTTAATTTATTATTTTATTAATTAAATATAAATATATAAACTCACATTGATATTAGTAAATAGTTAAATATTGATAATTTAGTAAAAAATAACTTGGTGATCAAGAAAAATATACTTTAATATAAGTTAAGTCATATTAAGGGGTAAGTAATTTTTATTTTTTAGAAAATTATATTAAAGTATATTTTTTATTGATGATGTGTGTGAGCTTATCATGTCATTAAGTTATTTTTTTACTAAATCATCAATATATAGTCACCTACTAACATTAATGTTAGAGTCTATATATTTATGTTTAATTAATAAAATAATAAGTTAAGAAAACGATATTAAAATATATTTTTTAACGACATGTCCAAATTTGTCACATTATTAAGTGAAAAACTACCTAATTTTAGTAGCGTCATCAATATTCAATTATTTATTAATGGTATTAGGACCCGGGGGATGTATGGGTAGGGTTGTTAATTGAGCGAGCCTGCTCGTGAGCAATTGACATTCGGTTTGGTTCGACTCGATTCGAAACTCGACATTTAAATGTTCGAACTCGAACTTGACTCGAACTCGTATCCTACGAGCTGAGCCTGAGTAAGGCTGTGCTCGACTCGACTCAACTTGGTTATAACTCGAATTCGACTCGAACTTGACTTATAGTTTGAATCGAACTCGACTCGATAAAATAATATAATAATGTAATTTTTATATTATATATAATATATATATACTAATATTCAAGTCGAGCTCGAATATATATATTCAAAACTCGTTTAATCAAGAGTCAAGTTCGTATGAACTTCAATTTAGTTCTGTCCTCCACGATATCTTGTGTTCGATCTCAAGTCGAGTTCGATCTCGGATTGCTCAGCTCATTTAGCACCTTGTATCGGGTTATTTTTAAAAAATAAAAGATATATGAGATTATTTATTAAAATTAGGGGTGCAAGTAATTATTTTTAAAAAATTGAGAGGATAAGTTCTTCTTTGCGTGTGTCGAAGGAGACGGTGTGAGTAATTTTTATTCTTATAAAAATTAAAAAATTCGCGAGTTTTTGGCTTAGAGCCGTGCCTGCAGGCCAAAAGGACATAGAGCCGAAAGACGTCGTGTCGTCTTAACTTGGGAAAGCACATCTACCATCTTCGCGATAAAAGGACGAACGAAAAAGACACTTTTAATAATCCTTTATCATTATTTATTGGTGGAGGGAGGCCAATCGCTATGAGTCGGAAGTTGGAGTTCGGAGATTTGTTAAATAACCTCTCATATCTCGCAAAAAGGAAAATCTCGTTTCTACAGATCCATTTAACATTTTTGGGTTGATGCTCGTGATACGAGTTATTATAATTTAGAAGAGGCGCTGAGTACTGTTTATTTCTTATGCCCAACGTGGATACGGTCTTTCCGTACTGTCTGAGAGAGGCGGGCCAATCAAGCACCGTAAAAACGCAATCCTCGGTGTATGGGCCCCGGCACTTTTGTTATGTCATCCACGATCCCTATTTTTAACCCCTTATGGCTTTCTGACTCCACGTACGTGTTGTCTGGTGTATATATATTACATTGTCTACCCTCTACGCCCGCTGTTTAGCTTTTTTTCTTTTCTTTTTTCCAACGTCGCCTTTTAGCTTAACGACTCACATGACTCTGAAATGAAAAAAGGATATTATTTTTTAGATTTTTCAAAACGACAAAAGCGAAATATAATAAGACGTGGTTGTAGTTGTAGCGATACCGTGCGAATTATAACGCCTTCCTCCTGAAGAAAATTTTTAATCACGTTTCACTTAACATGTGCCCGTATAAATTAGAGTATTCATCGACCGCACGCTGAGTCGAGACTAGCATGAGTTATGAGTGATGAGAGTCATATATACCTAAATATATGATGATAACGTCGATGAGATGATGTAAGATGAGTTATCACAATATATGAAAATATGCAGTAATTTTTCTTTTTATTGATTTGATCGTAGAAATAGTTTTAAGCCGATTAATGCATTAGGACACGTTATTGGGTAGTTATGGTGGGTTATTAGTTATAGAGCATGTTATTTGGATGTTGTGGTGTTTATTTTTTTTATGGGAATTTTTTTCCAATTTTCTAGATTTTTTTAATATTTATTACGAGCTAGTTATTATTTTGACTAGAGTAGGAATCGAGTCAATACTTATTTACAAGATTACCATCGTAGTGTTTTTCTCCCCCAAACCCCGACACTCCCTCACCCCCAAACCCTTGCCGCCACCTTGGGTCGCCGCCACCGCTGTCGCCGATGTCGGCATGCCACCAATCGACGCCGCCCCGCCACGTCGTGCCGTCGCCGTGCCGCCCCGACCATCACCGGCCAAGATCGGGCCACCGCGACATCGCCACTGTTCTCGAAGCCAATTCACCGCTGTCCGGGCTGCGCCGCCACCGTTGTGACGCGGACGACCACCTCCTTGACCTCATCGACGTTTCCCCACTACCCAGTCCCGTCGCCAAGGTCGGCCATGGGCCCGATTGGAGCGACCCACCTCACCGGCCAGATTTGGTGTCGCCGCCGACGGCCATTGCCATCGCGGTTGGCCGTGTCGTCACCAGCATTGGGTCGGGCTCATCGAAACGAAGCCGGCCCTTACCCTCGATTGTCCCGCCATGACAATCGTCGGAAAACCGTCGAAACCTGCCGGAAAAAACTGCCGAACTTGCCGAAAGATTGGAATTGCCTGGTTTTCTGCCGAGTTTATCCAATTGAACCTAATCGAACGTTGGACGTCGCTGAGCGCCAAATTCGAGGTACGACACGCGCGACAAAGTCCTAGCCGTCACCTATTGTCGATGGCACGCGAGGTATAATTTATTTAATTTAATTATTTAGAGTTAATGTTTATTAGCATAGCATGCTATGATAGTATGCTTGAGTGGCTGATGTGTTATGTACATTTATGTTAATAAAAATATAGATATATGTGATTGTGTGATATTAAAATGAATACTAAGTGATTAATAGGTCGATTAAATAACTATTGTAATCTAATGCAACGTAGAGTAGGAGAACGATTTTGATTATTATTGATGTGTTGATTGATGCATGGTTGATGTGTGTATGCTATAGGATGTGTGAATGCATCATGAACGGGCGTTAGTATTTAGTTTTGATTTGTAGGTACGAAGTAGGAGCTTGCCGCCTAGGTACACAACCACGCTTGGAGCTTCTGCCAGGTCCATTTAGGACTCATCTCTGTTTTACACTCTGTTCTATTGTAGGTTTGTTTTAATGCATGTAGGACGGGTTAAGTGGCGTTTTTATTGGATCCCACTTAACTTGGGCCATTTAGCCAAACAGTTTTCCGGATTAATAACCCTCAAGGATGAGATCCCTCGAGTTTGTTTTTGAAACTTAGATCCAGCTCACAATGCCTCCGGGCATATTATATAAATCTCTACCAATACCTATACGTATATGTAGTTTTCGTGTTTTCGATAACCGTACTACGCGAGCAGGCACGTGCAAGTCGAAGACGGAACTACTAACGACCATATATGCCAGCGGCATGTGCCAGTCGAAGACTGGAACTACCGGCAACCATGTCTGCAGGCATGTGCTTGTCTAAGCTGGGGTATACCGACGACATGCTATGCCAGCGGCGTGTGTTAGTCCAAGCTAGGATTATTGATAGCCGTGCTATGCGAGTGGGTATGGAAATAAGAAACATGACTAAGAATATGACAGCAGGTCCAAGAGGCCAGAAAGAGAAATGAGAAAATGCTGAGGCATCAGTAGTAACAGATCATCTCAGTTAAAGATAATTTTAGTTCATAAAATACTCTTCAGGGGCTTCACGATGTTTTTTTTCATATAAGAGTTTACTCTTATAACCAGTTTGGTATTAGTTATGTTTTGGACCAGTAATAATCGTTACCGAACATTGGATATGCTGGCTTGGATAAAAGAGCAGTTACTTGCCTTGCACATACAAACGCATACTCGCTAACGAAATATTTATTTTGACCATTTTGATTGTTTTGTTGTGGTTTGGGTATGTAGACATGGATAATGATAGCATGATATGAAAAATATATTATTGCTCATGTGAATAGTATGAATAGGTAGGTCATGACCCAAATGTCGAGAATGCGTTAGTATGTTTGAATTAAATGTTATGTGAAAAACACAGTGTAGTGAATGAATCTTGTTTTACGAAGTTATATACGTTGATTTGACAGGGTGGCCCCGAATTGCACTTTTAGGGAAGATTTTGTCCATTTTATTTCAGGAATTTTTATCGATCTTTATTATGGTTGTCTTTAGTATGAGCTGGCTGGTACGTCATCCATGTAGTGGCATGTTAGGTTTCAGTACATTCATCCATGCATAACGATCAATATCTTCCATCTTGAGATGCCGATATTAGATCCACCCGGGACCTGTGATGGTTTGGTTCGGTTCACGAGCGAGTCAGATTCGGGGTGTTACACTTTGGGCCATACCGTTATAAACGGTATCAAACCTTCCTGGTTCCTTGTTAAATGATGAGCAGGACTAAAGACGTTGGTTAAGTTTTCGGTTACGGGTTAAAGAAGGTTGTGACCTAGGGTTAGTAATTGGCCACATGTATGAATTTCAGGAAGAAATTTTCTAAGATAGGTAGATTGTAAGATCCCTCAGTTTAGTTCCACATTTAATACCAAAAGGAGTAAGATCATATTTATAAGTTAGAATGAAATATATAGATCTTTAATTTTGAGAATTGACTATAAATTTTTAATTTTGATTAATTATTTTTTTAAAAATAATTTAACTCATTGCGTTATATTTTAGAAGGGTCGTTATAGGATTGGATTCAACGTATATAAAGGGGACTTATAATCTTATTAATAAAAAATACTTATAGATTTTTCCAATAAAATAATAATAATTTTTGATCTAATATTGAAATGAGAAAAATTACTGTAAACTACACCTCGTCACAACAAAAAAAAAATATCCTTTTGCTTACGACAAGCTACAAATTATATTCAAGATTGTTGTGAGCTATGCTACCGTGGAGAAAAATAGAGTCTATGAAATAATTTTAATATTGTAGGAAAATATATCAAATGAACATATATTAGCGATAATACAGTCCACAAATTAAATTTCAATGGGTATATATTTCTTAGGAGATATTTCTTCTATTGTTTGTAAGTTTATTTTGTGGGGTATATACTCCATGTCTTATTGTGGACAAAAGTATAACTGTTTATTTGAGTGAAGACATTAGATTAGGTATAAATATCCTTATTATTTATTTGTATATTATTTATGTAAATTTTAAATATTGGGACTCATTAAATTATTCAAAATAAAAAGTGTATATTGTAAAACTTATATATTAGTTACATGAACGGAAACTCATATATGGCTTTTCAAATAAGATGATGAAAAATATCGTATTGAATATTGACGTATGATGATACGATGTTACAAAAAAATTATCAAATTTATCTTTTTGATGATGATTTCAAAAGTAAAACCATATCAGGAGGAGAACAATTAAGCTGAAAAATATACATTTATTTATTTGACGGCTGTCTTTTTAGTTATCTTATACTGTTGGCTTACATGAACAAGTAAATAAATAAGTATATATAAAAGGTTAATGATATTTATAGGGAAGTTTTTTTATAAAATCCGACAATTTTGTAAAGGTTATTTTCTGTAAAATGTAATTAAATCATGTGCACAGTCCATGATTACCTCCAAATCTCTATAAATTATAATAAAAAACTTCGCTAAAAAATACCATTAACCTATATAAACTCAGGCACTCATATTTATTAAAAAAAGAATTGTGGCACATGTGTCAAACAGGTATGAAAAATACTTAATCGATATCAAAATCTTAAATCGATGGCCATCTTCACTTTCTCAGTCCACACTCCACATTATATTATTATCATGGGTCTCATTCCATTCCCATAGAACAAAATTTGAACCCAATTTCAATTTTATGCTCAAAATAACTATTCCCTAAATCTTATATATTTTTTAAAAAATATGGGATTCTTTTCGTCAATTAATATAGTAATTTAAGAGAAAACAACATTTTTACAATTTAAAATATATATAATAAAAGAGCTGAAGATAAGAATGGAAAAGAATAAAAAGATTTAATCATATATATTTTTTGAAAAATGAAACAAGATGGTCCCCGACTCCCCTTGACGGGGTGGGGGTGGGGCCGGGGGGGGTTCTCAAAATTTTTAGAAGGGGAGCCGAGCCACTTTTAAACCGTACATATGGGGCGATAAAGACAGATGCAATCGTACCAACGACAAACTCAACTTCTCGAGCGAGAAAATCCTCACTTTCCTTACTGAAATGGGTATCGCGATATATTGGTCTTTTCTTATCACGCACCGCGAACTTGAAGTGCAGACAAGAAGAGAGAGGGGTGGACGCGGCAAGAATATCCACCAGATTTAATTTTCTCCCTTCGATTCCGCTGAATTCCATGCTATCAGCTGGCCTTATCACATATCATTGAGCACAATGTCAGATAATATAAATACAGTAGCTTATCATCTTTTTGGGGGTGCGAAGGGTGATAAGTCATGGGGTCCCTGCAAGCCGCATCGAAGAAAGCGAGGCGCAGGCGCTCCTTCTCGTTATCTCTTTTTTGCTCCTCCCGTGGAACTCCAAACCCTAGAAGATTCTCGCATCTTCCCATCCCCCTCGACGCATTGACGCCCCAGGGATTCGACTGCGAGGCGGTTTCTTGTCCGGTGAGACCAGTTCCGTGGAATTTCGCCTTCGAATCCTGTCCATTTTGATGTCCTTTTTGTTGCGTCAGGTGGACGTGTGAATTGGAATTGGTATGGGTGTTCTGATCTCATGTTTGGAGCTTGTGACACAGGCGTGGGAATGTCATCGCTGAGCAGGGAGTTGGTGTTCCTGATTTTGCAATTTCTCGATGAGGAGAAGTTTAAGGAGTCTGTTCACAGGTAAAGAGGTTCGGGAGGCGTGTGTTTCCATTTTGCTCTGTTTTTTTTTTTATTGTTTTTCCGGTGTTCTTTGATTTTTTGTGTTGGGGGTGGGCAGGCTGGAGCAGGAGTCAGGGTTTTATTTCAATATGAAGTATCTCGAGGAGCGTGCTCTGGCAGGGGAGTGGGACGAGGTGGAGAAATATCTGTCTGGTTTTACTAAAGTGGACGACAATCGGTATTCCATGAAGATTTTCTTCGAAATTAGAAAGCAGAAATATCTCGAGGCTCTGGATAGGTACCTCCTTCGTTTTACTTGTTCTTTGTTTTCTCGTAGTATTAACGAACCTTGCTCATTTTCACTGAATTTGCTGGTGCGCAGACACGACAGAGCAAAAGCAGTTGACATCTTGGTTAAAGACTTGAAGGTATTTTCTACGTTTAACGAAGAACTGTACAAAGAAATCACTCAGCTTTTAACTTTGGAGAACTTCAGGTAGCCGTCATCCTTAATGTTGGTCGAGTGTTTACTGTTAATTTCGAATTACGATGATCGTCGTTATCTCTGTATGTAATAACAGGATGATTTTTAACCGCCCTTTTGAATTCTAATTTATTGGATAGTTGATTCGTCATAACTTCAGTTGTTGTTGTTTTTTTTTAATAAAAAATATTTTTCTTTAATTTTTTAGAATAATTCTCATACTGACAGCTATTCAATCTCTTTATAAATTGAAATTAAATATATTTGCTGTTTTCCTTATGATTTCCACAACCTTCTTCATTCTTATTCTTTCTTTCATGAGGGGCACCATTTTTACCCTTCATAATTTTGTGAAAGCACTTCTATCCCTTCACCTTTGATTACCCTTCTTCTTCTTCTTCTACACCTATTTTGATTTGGTGAATTTTTCTGTGGAGACAGGGAAAATGAGCAACTTTCTAAGTATGGTGACACCAAATCGGCTCGCAGTATAATGCTTATAGAGCTGAAGAAGCTAATTGAGGCAAATCCTTTATTTCGAGAAAAGCTAGTGTTTCCAACCTTGAGGGCATCAAGGTTGCGGACTTTAATTAATCAGAGGTAAGTAGCTTTGTTTATTTTGTTGCAGTAATTTCAACTGTTAGTATACTTAGAAAGTATCCTATATGTTTAACCACTTGATTTGGTGTCTTGCTTAAACCTGAAAGATCTGTATTATTTTTGTGATAAGATTTTTGGATAAAACTGAAGAATAACAATCACGCGACGAACATCCTTGAAAAAGGCATAAACCATCATAAGAGGAGCGTGCTGGTCCTCTCAATCCTTGACCGAATTAATTTACCCAATCTCCACTTTTGTTGGGCATGTACTTCAATATATTATTTCTACATGCTTTTTCCATTGCCTTCTAGAGATCATAGTTTTGGAGGTTCTGATTTTTTCTAAGCTCTTATTAATTGTTCAATTGAAACGTATTTATTGATTTTAGTTTTTTGATGGGCAGTATAATCTTGTATCATCATTTTCTGAATGTCATTTCTTCATTTTAGTTTGGGCTGAATGTGTTATGTGTTTGCAGTTTGAATTGGCAGCATCAGCTCTGCAAGAATCCAAGGCAAAACCCAGACATCAAGACATTATTTACAGACCATACATGTACGCCTTCAAATGGAACTCGTGCACCGACTCCGATAAATGTTCCACTTTCTGCAGTTCCCAAGACAGCCAATTATGCACCCATTGGAGCTCATGGGGTAATAACAACATCTCCTTAATGGTACTGTTAAATGTAATTTCTTGGCACAACATTAGGGGTCAGATGACAGAACACATCAACATATTATGTATATAGTAGAGTCATAGAGTGCAGAGAAGCTGTATAAAGTTTGTATGACATCAGAGGGAGGACATACTGATGTATTGACAGCCAATTTTGAGTATAAATCCTTGTCCAGGTGGACAACCTTTCATATTTGCATTTGGCCATCGGTTGACATTTAAAAATGCAATGCCTAGCTTAATCTTTAATACGACCTCCAAAATATGACCACTGCATGTCTTTTCCAATCCTACTATTTATATTGCTGAATAATATTACAATGACTTGGCTTTGTTGCCATGTAGAAGAAGTATCTTAAAAAGTCATAGGGGCGGTAAATAGAAAGAACAGGAGTTATAGGTATTTTGGAGGGAATTTACAATTCATTCATATGCTTATTTATATGTAAAACTCAGCTAGGGTTTCTAGAGATTTTTCCTCAACTATCTCAGATCAAAATTAGAAATTCTCACTCCTAGAGAAAGAGTCAAACATATGAATACATTCACGGAAATATTTCAAATTCTAGGATTATTTCAACATCACTAATTTAAGGGGTTGAATTTCTATGCAATGACATCCACTTTCTACATGGAAGATGGTCCTGTTTCCTGGGCTATGGAGATAAAAAGTTTTTGAAATTTTGTTTACTAGTCACCTTTTTTAAGAGTTACAGAGCAGCATCTAAGCTGCAAAAGTGCCTCCTGTACAATTTTGTTCAAGTGAGTTTTGAGTAAAGGGCTGAAAATTTTTGTATTGAAACAGTTTCTTTGCTGGTTCAGATGCAACCTTTTTACTAGTCACCTTTTTTAAGAGTTACAGAGCAGCATCTAAGCCGCAAAAGTGCCTCCTGTACAGTTTTGTTCAAGTGAGTTTTGAGTAAAGGGCTGAGAATTTTTGTATTGAAACAGTTTTTTTGCTGGTTCAGATGCAACCTTTCCCGCAAACAGCTGCAGCTGCAAATGCTAATGCATTAGCGGGATGGATGGTAAATGCTGCAGCTTCTTCATCTCTGCAGTCTGCTGTTGTTACCGCATCATCATTACCTCTTCCACCGAATCAAGGTATTTTTTACTTTCTTCTTATAACCTGATTAGAACAAAAATTTATATCTTGGTGCTGTTATTTTTATAGAAATGGTTAGATATTGATGCATTCGTTATTCAAATGATTTCTTTCCCTTTAGTACAAATGTGTACTTCACTCTAGAGAGTATATACACGCTAACTTCTGGACAAAGGCCTTATCTTACAGCAAATAGTGAACCGTGAAAGAGGCGCAACATCTAAATTGCCTACTTTAAAATAATTCAGGTCCTATTCTCAAACGCTCAAGAACTCCCCCAAATGCTCTTGGTATGGTGGATTACCAGAATAACGATTCTGATCAGCTTATGAAGCGTTTGCGATCTGCTGTTCAACCTGTTGATGAGGTATGCCTGCTCAACGTGGCTGTATTCCATCCTAATTTCAGTCTTAATATCATTTTTAATACTTTGTAAAGTACATCATGAGTTCTGCCTGTGTTCTGACATGAAGTGACAATTCCTGGTCCAATTTTGTTTTTTTTATTTTTTATTTTTTCAGTATTCATATCCAACACCTATTCCTCAGGCTTTATGGTCTCTTGATGACCTGCCTAGGACAGTGGCTTGTACAATAAACCAAGGTTTCACTGTCACAAGCATGGATTTTCACCCTTCTCATCAAACTCTACTTCTTGGTGCGCACGCGTGGATATTTCATTATAAGTGACCTAGTGATCTAATTTCACCAGGTTTTTAATCTTAAAAAATTATGCTTTTGAGAAAGCGATTTAATTTCTTTTTGCCCCTCTAGTTGGTACGGGAAATGGCGAAATTACACTTTGGGAGATTGTATTGCGAGAAAGGTTGGTTACAAAGCCCTTTAAGATATGGGATGCATCCTGTTCAGTGTCGTTTCAGGTTTGTCACAGTTACTCAAACTAGATAAAGAAACCCAACTCTAGTTGTATTTTATAGTAAGTTTGCTTATTTAAACTGAGTGCTAAGCTGTCAGTCAATAATTTTTTGTCAACAATTTACTTGGGCAGGCAGCAATTGTCAAAGATTCCTCAATTTCTGTGAGCAGAGTTACTTGGAGCCCAGATGGAGATTTCATAGGTAGGTCTTGTTGTCTTAATGTAAATCCGTTTCCATTGATAGTTTGATTTTCTGACCCCTCTAATGTTCAGGAGTGGCATTTACAAAACACTTGGTTCACTTATACTCTTACCAAGGACAGACTGATCTACGCCAGCATCTTGAGGTATGGTACTTGAGTTATGGTGATGTACTTTACTTTTTTGTGGTTGGGAAAGGGAGAAGGCGCTAAAACTTGGTTTTCTATTATGCCCAGATTGATGCGCATGCTGGTGGTGTCAATGACTTAGCATTTTCACATCCAAATAAGCAGTTATGTATTGTAACTTGTGGAGACGACAAGCTTATAAAGGTTAATTTAGCAATGCTGCATGGTTATTTTCTTAATAATTTTTTAGTTGTTGATGTTGTCCTTGCTAAGCGTTTTATAAATGCATTTTAGGTATGGGACTTGAGTGGACGAAAACTCTACAACTTTGAAGGACACGAGGCGCCTGTTTATTCTGTTTGTCCTCATCACAAGGAAAACATTCAGGTTTTCATTTTTTTTTCTTTTCATTTACTGCATTATATTTCATTTTTCATTTAACTGATGACTGTTGAGATTATCTTCTGATTTTGTGATGATATCTGTCACTAATATGCTTTTTTTAAATTGCAGTTTATCTTTTCAACTGCGTTAGATGGTAAGATAAAAGCATGGCTGTATGATAACGTGGGATCAAGAGTTGACTATGATGCTCCTGGCAATTGGTGCACAACAATGCTTTACAGTGCAGATGGCAGTAGGTAAGATACATTGCAGCAGATAATCACGTATTAATGACCTTCTGGTGGTTTTGGTGATGCCAAACTTGTCAGTTGTTTTGGTGAAGTCCAAGTAGTTAATACCTCTTCTTTTGGCTTAGATTGTTCTCTTGTGGCACAAGTAAGGAAGGAGATTCTTATCTAGTTGAGTGGAACGAAAGTGAAGGAGCAATAAAGAGGAACTACAGTGGGTTCAGGAAAAGTGCATCTTCTGGAGTGGTGCAGTTTGACACAACTAGGAATCACATTTTAGCAGCGGGAGAAGATAACCAAATAAAATTTTGGGATATGGACAATCTGAATCTTTTGACAAGTATAGATGCAGAGGGTGGTCTTCCGGTTAGGTTTCTTGACTATTATCTTATATTTTTATTGCCAATTTTTGTTTATGATGTCGGAATTTTTGCTTTAAAAGAGTCTTCCGCGCTTGAGGTTCAACAAAGAAGGGAGTCTCCTTGCTGTCACGACTGCTGATAATGGCTTCAAGATTCTAGCTAATGCTGATGGAGTTAGATCTCTTCGTGGTGTTGAGAGTCGATCCTTTGAATCTATGAGGACTCCCATAGATCCTGCAGCAGTTAAGGTTTGTTGTTGTTGTTTCTTCTTGTGGCTCCTTTCCAATTCTTGTGTTGTATATTCCCTTACGCAAATTATGCTTCTTTTCAATAGCAGTTGTCCGGTGCTACTGTTTCTGCAAACCTGCTTTCTGCAATAACAAAAGTGGAGTCATTGGATAGAAGCTCCCCTGCAAGGACACCATCTGTTGTTGTATGTTGAAGCGGGATTTATTTTTTGGTTTCTCATAAATTTTTGTTCTTTTTTGTGCCTTACTGCCCAATAAGCTTGTAATTATATGTGACTGTCTTCTAGAATGGTATTGATTCTGCTGCGAGAACTCCAGAAAAGTCTAGAATAATAGATGATGTAGTTGACAAAGTGAAATTGTGGGAGCAATCTGACATTGTTGATCCTACTTGTTGTCGTGTTGTGACAATGCCGGATACAGATTCTTTCAGCAAGGTGGTACTTCTCTTGTCAGTGTTGCTGTATGTTACATATTGACAGCTTTTTGCTGAACAAATATTTTCATGTAGGTAGCGAAGCTTCTTTACACAAACTCGGGGGTGGGGTTATTGGCCCTTGGATTGAATGCAACCCAAAAATTGTGGAAGTGGAGTCGCAATGAACAGAATCCTAGTGGCAAGGTAGGGTCACATAAATTGCTTGTAGTTATAGTTATCAATAATGTTCTTGTTTCATGTGTAAAATATTTGTTATGAGGATAATATATATAATATGTGGGTTTTACAGGCCACTGCCAGCATTGTTCCTCAACATTGGCAACCAAATAGTGGTCTTCTTATGACAAACGATGTTTCAGATACAAACCCAGAAAAAGCTGTTCCATGCATAGCGCTATCTAAAAATGATTCATATGTAATGTCAGCATGTGGTGGGAAAGTCTCTCTGTTCAACATGATGAGCTTTAAGGTAAGTACATATTTTCTTTCGAGAAACTGCTTTTTGAACCTCTTAATTTAAAATAGTACTTAAAGAAAGCTTTATCATTTGACTGGTTTCAGATGATGACATCATTTATGCCGCCTCCACCTGCTTCCACTTTCTTGGCATTCCATCCCCAAGACAATAACATCATAGCAATTGGCATGGAGGATTCTACCATACAAATCTATAATGTGAGGGTGGATGAGGTAATATTGATAAATGAAAACTTATTCAGGCTTTTATATTGTCACTTTAAAATAGTTATTTAATTGTTAATGTTTAGGTAAAAACAAGACTGAGAGGTCATCAGAAGCAAATAACTGGTTTAGCGTTTTCAAATAATCTTAACATCCTTGTTTCTTCTGGGGCAGATGCTCAGGTTTGTATTTATTTTATAGTATTGTTCATTTTTCCAATTTCCCCCCCTTTTCTTCTTACTCCATGACAACTAGATGTTGGGGTTTTAACATACTTAAATCCCCAAACAGTTTAATTTCTAAAGGATAATTAACAGGCAATAATATATCACAATAATCACAAACCAAGAAATTAAGTAGACACTAAATTTAACATAAAAAACCCACCAAATCAAGGGGAAAAACTATGGCGGAAGACTGTCTAAAATCCACTTTTTTTTCTCTCCCTTTTCTTCTTATTCCATGACAACTAGATGTTGGGGGTTTAACACACATAAATCCCCAAATAGTTTAATTTCTAAAGGATAATTAACAAACAATAACAACATGTCACAATAATCACAAACCAATCAATTAAGTAGACACTAAATTTAACATCCCCAAATTGAGGGGAAAAACTATGGTGACAGACCGTCTAAAATTCACTATGATTATAATTCAAATACAATCACTAAAACCCCATGAGAGAGCAAACTCTCATAATTGCATATCAACAATCAACCATATAGGAAGATTAAAAAATAAAACAACATGGAGAAACCTTGAAGAAAATGACTTGATCATGACAGAATGATGCATCAACCATTCGGAGTGGAATCCAATCACCCAGTCTTCCTCTTCACATCAAAGGCAATTCTTCACCTTCTCTCCATCTTGATTTACTCCCAATTAGGTTTCCCTTGCAAGAAACCACGAAATTAGGTCTCTAAAATCCTCACAACCCACATTCGGGCCATAAACGATTCCTCTGCGTACTCGTGTGGTGTGCGGGATGCATATGGGCATGCCCTAGCATGCCCACAAGGTGCACAAGAACCATGTGGGTGCGCCCTAGCATGCTTGCAAGGGATGCAAGAGGCATGCGGGCGTGCCCTAGCTCACTTGCACGCCAGATGGGCAGATAATGTAATTTTTATATAAAAATAAATTTAAAATAATAAACATATTATTCTAAAATATTTTAAAATATAACTTTATAAAATAACACCTATTTGGGTTGGGTACGGATCGGATCACCTAAAATCCATAGTTGATCTAAAATTTTTTGGATATATTATATATCCAAAAAATTCAAACGCAAATTTGATTAAAAATTATTTCGGATCGGATATAAACGGATACGATTTGGATCAGATTTGCGGATATTGGATATTTGAACCCATCCCTAATTTCACGTGACTATGTTTTGCATGTAAAGATTTTTTACCTTAAACTCGTTACTTGGACAACTAGAAGGATCCTCAAACTATTGATCATAAAGAGATGCAGATTTAGATGATCTAGGAACACCTAGCTATCAATTTGATAAATTTGCCCTAATGCCCTCATACTTCTTATTTCACTTGTATATGTTTTCAATTTTGACGTTCCATTAGTTTCAGTAGTTCAAATTCAGATAACAAACTTCGTACATGCGAATAGAAATATCTGTTTTGTGTTTTATGCTCTAGCTTTGCATATGGAACACTGATACATGGGAGAAAAAGAGCTCGATCACAATTCAGGTGCCTGCTGGAAAGACACCAACTGGCGATACTAGGGTGCAATTTCACTTTGATCAATCAAGATTGCTTGTGTCCCATGAAACACAAATTGCAGTTTATGATGCTTCAAAAATGGAGCTGATCCGACAGGTAAATAATGTTCATTTACCCCTTTGCGTTTTTTTTATTATTAATTTATGTTAAAAAAGTCATTATCATGGGTCTTGTTTTGCAGTGGACGCCGCAAGATGCTCTTTCCGCTTCGATATCATATGCGGTGTATTCATGCGACAGCCAGCTAGTTTTTGTTGGGTTTTGTGATGGTAACATTGGGGTATTTGATGCTAATACTTTGAGTTTGAGATGTCGAATTGCTCCATTGGCGTACATCTCTACGGGGGCGACTGACAGGTAAGTGGCTCATCTTTTTTGGGAGCAAGCACGTGCAGATTTATTGGACTATAGTTATACCCTATTCCTTCCTATCTATTTTACTTTGGATGCTTGCAGTTGATTACTTTGAACTATACCTCGTCAAATATTTTCTGCTACTGATTCATCTCTCTTTTCCTCTTCTCTAGTAGCCAAACAGTGTATCCACTTGTAATTGCGGCACATCCTCAGGAGCCGAATCAATTGGCTGTAGGCCTGACGGATGGCACCGTCAAAGTTATAGAACCCAGAGAATCCGAGGGGAAGTGGAGTCGTCCTGTGCCTGCTGATACCGGTGTTGCAAATGGCCGGACAGCAGCTTCATCCACCAACCCTTCTTTGGAGCAAAACCAAAGATAATGTAGAATTCTTGCATGTAGCAGTTTTTTATATTCTTTTGTTTCCCTATAAATATGTTTTATGCTTTGTACAACGGTGTATTTTTTTGTAGAAAATTGCTGCTTGTGAATGATGAGATTTATTTTTAAAATAACATTAGTTTTATCTCCGGGATGACCGTATAGGGACTTTAAGATTTGGTATTAAGATAACACACTGGCATGTGACGAATTACCCATCCAATTAGAGGTATTTATACTAATGAAACTTGTATATGACACGAAGCAGCTCAAATGTGGGAGTGACTTCAAGTCGAACTTTTGGCCAGCCCGAATCTTGTCAAGTTATATCGACCGAATCCAGGTGGTTCTCGTCCATTTAATTTCATTGTAGCAACGTTAGCTTTTTATGATTTTAGTGCTCAACCATTTGCGCACCCTTTTTGTTGGGGGACAGAGGTCAGCTCGGGATAGAGATTGGACCGTTGGGTTAATGGGTAACCTAATCTGTCCCGGCCTAAAATTAACGGGTCTTTTCAAGTTCTCGTTTTATAAGTTCTGGACCTTCTGGCTTCAGAAGATTCAGCCTCATAATAAAGGCTCAAACTTGAAAAAATATTACCAAGTTTTTATTATAAACGTTAATTTTTCAATATAATTTGGCATAAATATATAAAAAAATTTATAGTATAATGTATTTGTATATTATAATAATCTAATGTAATTTATTATTTTATTAATAAAATAATTATGTTTTATTATATGTGAGTATATATAATTTCTAGGGAATTGAATATTTCAATTATATGTATTTTGATGTGTAGGGCTGTATTTAAAATTGGTTTGGTTTGGGTTGGGCTCTCATATAATTAAAAAAGGAGAAAAAATAAATTAGTAAGTTGCACCTCATTATAGTTTAGTTGTACATTTAATTTAAACTTGTTTTAAGTGGGTTTCACATGATAAGATATATATATATATATACATATATATATATATATATATATATATATTGATAAGTAAGGCACTAAGTAAGATCAATTAATATGACTTATTTTTAGATTTATAAAAAAATCACTAGTTTAAAGATATATAATTTTATTAATTTTTTTATTAATTTAGATGAAAAAGTTAAAATTTAAAATTTATAAATGCCCTTAATATTTATCTATGTGAAATTGAAATTATAAGACTCATGAAGTTATTTTAAAATGAAAAGTTTAATTCATATATATTATTTATTTATTTATAATTTTTGAGGTTTGGAGCTTCTAATTACATATCATGACATAATTACCCCCGCGTACAACTCTAATCCTCTGCCGACCCTCCTCTATCATTGAGAGAGCCTGCAAACTCTGTTCTTCTGCCGCCGCCGCCGCTTCCATTCTTCTTGCCGGCATCGAAACAGTCTGTTCTCCGCGACCATCTCCGCGGACTCTCCGCCGGAAAGTTCCCTTCTTTATCTCCTTCTTTTCCTCTTTTTGCCTATTCGCCAGAGATTGGCGGCCATCTCTGGTCCGACTGCAGGTACACAGAAAGCTCTTTCCTTCCTACTCTCTTATCTTATTTTTCTTATCGGCTTTTCTTTTTTTCCCCCTTTCTATTTTCCTCTCAAGATGTTCGACAAAATGCCTCAATGGGCGGTCCTCATTTTGGTGTGCTCATTCTATTCGTTTCTATTGGAAACGGTCGAGATTCATAGACCTGCTTTTCCAGTCTATCCAGCCAAGTTTCTCTCTCTATCTGTCTGTATCTTTTGGAATCTTTCCTACCTCAATGGGAAGTTCCATGCGTTTCTCTTTCTTTCTATGCGCTCGCGCTCTTTGTTGAATATGGGTTGTTCGTACGTATATTTTATTGATGTGCACCGCTTTGTTCGTACTTGTAGTTAATTGAATTGCATTGTTTTTGTTAATAGGCATTGAGCTTCTAAAGTATCATCGTTTTGAACCTGTTTGTATGATTGGTGTTTGTGTGTACATTTGGACCAACTTACTGTCTTAATTTGGTTTCCTTGTAACCGCTTGCAGGCGGTGGTTTTGCTTTCTGCTTTGTTGTTCTAAGGTATCAATTTTCTTTTTTTTTGCAGAATTATGGGGTTGCCTAACGTGAGAGATGTTTTGGCATCGTTTAGTCCTTCATTAGACTTTTGTGCGATCACTGCAGGGGATGGTCGTGTGAAGGTATGATACTTTTCTCTACCGGACGTTTTGTGAGCTACCACTAACTTGAGTACTAATAGAATCAAACACATTAAAATCGTGATATTCAAATTGGTTTTGCCGACAGGGAGATATTAACTGTTTTAATCTTCCAATATACAGATATGGGATACTGTAAAAGGTCATGTGCAGACGGAGTTTGCTGATCTGACGCCAACTCAAGACACTGATTTTCATGCCAGTTCGCATTTTGGTCACCTATCTCTTGATTATACTTGCATGAAGTGGGTTGCCTTGGGATCCAAGGTTAGTAAGTCATTACTATTAGAAATGCTATAGGAGCCCGAATTTAGTTTTTATTTAGATATGTGACCTTATTTCCATGAATGTAGAAAAAGAAAAACCTTGGATCATCATTGCTAATACTTGGGACTGGAGGCGGTGACCTTTTAGCTTTGGATGTTTCTGCTGGTCGCTTGAAGTGGAGGATTGGTGATTGCCATCCTGGGTAGGTTAATCATGCTTCCAAGGCCCTCCCTCCTCTCTATTTTTTTCAGTCTCTCTTAAATTCATTTTTTGTTCTTCTTGTTGTTGGTGTTTGGTGGGATTAAACTGAGATTTGCAGGGGAGTTAATTCTATATCAATGGCAAAACAAGATTCGAGTGTGTATACTGCTGGTTTTGATGGCATGGTTTGCCGAATTGATGGTGTGACTGGAAATTTATTGGGAAAGTTCAGAGCATCAACCATGGCACTCTCTGTTGTTTCTGTATCTCCTGGTATAGCATACACAGTTCTACTGATGTTCCTTGATGCGTCATGTTAACTTCCTCGCTTTTCTTTTTGTTATTAACATGAAGTAACTTGGACTTCTTTCCATAGATGGGAGAACATTGGCTACAGCAGCTGGTCAGATAAAAGTTTTTAGTTGTGTAGAGTTTAGAAAAATTCAAAAATTTTCTGGACACCCTGTAAGTTCTTCATTTCCTCCCTTTGTGTGCTGTAGGATACTAATTTCTGGAAAAAGTAGGATACTTCTATCTTTTTTTGAAATTTGTGTTGTTCATATATGTTATTGCTGCATAGGTCTCGGTTCGGAGTATGATTTTCACAGACGATGGCCACTATCTTCTATCTTGTGCAACCGGTGAAAGATATGTAGCGATATGGAAACTAGATGATGGCCAAAAACGGCATTCTAGCTGTGTGCTTTCGATGGATTATCCTGCTGTATATATTGACACTAAAGGTGTAGAAAGTAAACATTCCAATGATACAGGCCTTTTTGTTCTTGCCATTGCTGAAACAGGTCTGTGCTACTTTTGGCATGGTAGAAACATTGGAGAATTGAATGACATAAGGCCCTCGAAGATTTCATTACTATACGACAGTCAAATTTCTAGGAGTCGCAAGGCATCATTACCATCTATCTTTTCGGCAAGGTTCCATAGTGTTGTTGGGGATGCTTCTGGACTTGTTACTGTAGCTTATGGCTCCATTGTTAAGCCAACTTTTGAGAAGCTTCAAGTGCAGCTCGGAATGGATGTTAACCTGAGGTACGTGGAAGATGGAGTTCTTCTGCCTAAGCACCAGGCATTTAATACACAGAAGGATCATGTTGTACATGCTGAAGGTATATCATATTTTCATTTGAAAATTTTATCTTGACTATAAAACTCATGAAGATCACTAGTGATTGTTAAGATGAGTACTAAGGAGAGCCTTGTGTGTTATCGGGAAAGTTGTTGGCAACTCTATAAGTATAAGAAAGTAGAGGTAGGTTAAAAGGATGTGGTATAAAGCAGTGGAAAAAGATGCTGAGGTAATTTTAATTTGATGCTGACTGAGTGGAATCCCTAATAACTCATAATGTTGTGGATGACGGTGTTGAATATGACAATGAATGCTTTGTGTTGGCTGAAGGCTTATTTATTGCCATCTGTTAAATGAGCTGATATAAGTCTAAGTTGATGATGCTAACTTCTTTCACTCAAACAGCAACTACAATGGGCCGTGAGAATGCAGGAGATGCCACACTTCCAGTACCCAAAATTTATGATTTTCAGAGCAGGAAGAGAAAACATAGTGTGCCACAGTCAACTACGGTTGATAACAAGACTCAAGGCAAGGATGAATCCATGCAAAATGAGGCTGAAGGTAGCTCCCTTGCATAGTATTAATGCTTCTCTTGGTTGGTTGATTATATAGTGTTCTGACTTATACAGACAATATGGAGATTGAAGATGATGGTGCTGCAATATGCATGGAAGAAAGGCTAAAGTCATCAGGAATTCTTGTTGATAAAAATTGTTCCACAGATGGAAATTCTGAATTGACCAGATTTGGTTCCTTGAACTCTAAATTTTGTAGTGATGCTGAATCTCTAAGTCAAGCTAATCTCCCATCAAAGAAGGTTTGAATTTTAAAAGATGTATGTTCTATGAACGCATAAGTGGAATTTACTTGACTTAGTACTAACAGTCTCTTTTCTCTAATTCAGATCAAGACAGCTGTACTGTCTATGGACGGCACTGAAGCGTTCAAGCTCCTTGAAGCTCTATTGGCTGTGTGGAAATTGAGGTTTCAATTTTTCTTTTTTTTGACATACAACAGTTAGCTTAGAGGTGGACACATATCGACCATCATTTGAAGGATTTAGATTGTAAGATATGTTCGTTTTATTTCCTCGTTTGTTTGTTACCTGATTCCAGAAATGTGAGATATGTTAAATATTACTCCTGGGCAAACTCAAATTCTCCTCTTTTCCGACATGGACTATTTTGTTGTCATAAGAAGACGGGATTCCAGTCCCAGTAATAGATTAGAAGAATATTTTGTACAGATGCCGTACATGTTTAAAATATATTCTGAGAAGTTGAAATTTGAATTTTCCTGAATGTTGCCTTTCAAAATTTACTTATTTATTTTTTTTCTACAGAGCTGGGAGTGGAAAAGATGTACTTCCTTGGATATCAGCAATTTTGTTGTATCATGGTGACTGTTTCCAATCCCAAGAATCTTCTCATATTCTAAAAAGTTTGTTTCAGGTATGAAGATGCAAGTCCATCAAAAAGCTAAATTTAGCTTATTGGTATCTGAGTGTTCCCATTTTACTTTGAAACCTCTTATCATTTTTCCTGTTTACAGATGACACGATCTAAATATGCTGCCATGAAGCCGCTGTTACAGTTATCTGGTCGGCTTCAACTTATAATGGCACAGGTTACAACTTCAACCCTGTTGAGCACTTTCATCCTGATGGCAATTTCTTTTGAATCCGTTATTCACTACCTAAACTATGTTCCCAGATTGGTAGAGCTGGTCAGACTGAGACAGAGATGTTGCCAAATGATTCTCTTGTAGATGCAAGCGAGGATGAGGATGAAATTGACGAGTATGTATACGGGGAGGAATTGGGTGATTCCCATAGTGACAATTCCGAGGAATAGTTTCAAGCTTCGGTTTCACTAGAATAGGCAAGATAGATTTAGATTATAGATTGGAAGACAAATCCTTTTGTGAAATGTTTGATCAACGTTCTGGAAGGAACAGCAATTTTGATATCTGGGTATGTATGCAATTGAATTTGTTGGTCAATAGCGAGTAATTCCGGGTTGATAACTTGCATACTTTCAAACACATGGGCAAAAGACAGAACTCGAGGGAAATACCCATTACTAGGATAATTGTTCGTTAATGAAGTGGCATGTGATAATCAACTTTTTCCTTCCTCTCTGACGATGATTCCTGAATACAAAAGTTTCTGTAAAGGCAGCAAGATGGGATGGGAGGATTGATTCCCCCACAACCACAGGTTACGAATCATTTACACTTTCTATCATTTTCTCGGGCACGCGCATTAATTATTATTACAGATTATATCATAAGAAGATTAGCATATAACATACATAATTACCAATGAAATTGCAGTCAATCACCCCATCCCCATCTTAATTAAAACCGTTTCATATCATTGCGCCAATACGTAAACCTTCATTCCCATTAAACATCGATCGAACACTAGTCTTCATTGCCCAAGATCAAAATCAGTTGGAAAGGAAGAAATGGAAGGCTCTCAACCCCTCCTGATCTCCTTACACAATTCTGCAAGCATGTGGATTCTCATCGCTAAAAATGGACGTTATCTGGTTCCCATCTCCACCTTCACCTTCTCGCCCATATTGGTATTGGAATTCACCGACATAGTGATCCGCTCTTGAGAATCTAGCATAAGTTGGTGGCGGCGGTCTATGGTACTCGCACACAGAAGGAGATGTTCTGTATGTGTTGTAGCCGTGTGTCACAACATGGTACGGAGTTTCATGTGGTCGGAATCCATGTCCGACCAGGTGCAAGTTCCATTGGTTGCCATATCCGAGGTGGTGAGGATGGTGGCGAACAGCATGACTCTCTTCGACCTCCTTGACCTTAACAGGACTAGGCGGCTGTGCCGGAGCCGGTGTTGGATCCCCGGCAGCGGCCGGGGGTGGGCTTGTCTCTTCCTTGGGTTGATTGCCCGACGGTTGAGGTGGAGGAGGCTCTTTGGGTGGTTCTGCCGGCGGTGCGGGCTCGGGGTCGGTCGCAGGGGGCTCGGTGGGAGGTGTGCTTTCTTCCGGCGCCGCCTTCTCGGCTTCCTTTGGGAAGCAAATGGTGGCGGTCTTCCTTGTCTTCTTGATGGCCTTGAGGATCTTCTCTGGGTCGGCCCAGCCAACCACCGTCAGTTTTTGCCGCGGGAAATCAATGTAAACGTCGTATATACCTACATGAATAATTAACGTATGAAACCTGAATATTTGAAAAAGATATAACAACATAGTCTAACCAAGATTTTTGAAAGGCATACTAATACAGTAAGAACATATATGCTGTGAGCTAAGAAATGATACCATCTATTCCATGCAGAGCTTTCTTTATCTTCTGGACGCAGCCATTGCAGTTCATTCGGACGTG
Source organism: Piper longum (assembly GCA_032619315.1). Taxonomy (NCBI): domain Eukaryota; kingdom Viridiplantae; phylum Streptophyta; class Magnoliopsida; order Piperales; family Piperaceae; genus Piper; species Piper longum. Next base: position 25,201 of record JAVDBV010047663.1, read on the forward strand.
TATCTCGGTGACTCGAGGCTTCTGAAATTACATAGATATAACGGGGAACACGAAAAAGGTTTAGTTTAGTACAACTTTGGTTCACAGCAAACTAACATAACATGAATGGTGTTATTCTCAGTTCCCATCAAACTAACATGCCATGAAAATGGTGTAATTTTCGTGCATAATGTAGATGCATACCTCTAATTCCGGAACCATGATATCTTACTATTTTCGTGCATAATGTAGATGCATACCTCTAATTCCGGAACCATGATATCTTACTAGGAAAGGGAATAAATCTGATAAACACAAAAAGAAATAGATGGGTCTGTGTTTGGAGAGGAGAAATGGCTGTGTACCTCCTATTGCGAGAATTATCACAAGGTGGTGGCCATTTGAAACGCGAGAGAGGAATATATTGAAAGCACAAAACAAAAGTGCGTGGGGCATGAAAGGAATCATGAAGCCTCAAAGGAAAGGTCTTTGCAAGTGATTGGCCGCAGCTCTTGGCTTTCTCTAGGCACCTTAGTGACGCCACATTAACTCAGGAGTCATTGACTTTCTCTAAAATGTCCAAAATATGGAAAGTGAAGAAAAAAGATAGTTATCATTATCTACCAATTACATACAAAATTCATTGGTATTTCTATTTTTTTACAACTTTTTCTGTTAATGTAAGCAAAAGAGATGAAGTATTGGATAGCTAAGTGATACAATAGTTGGTTGTATGATTGGAGTATGCATGACCGACCATTGAAAGTAAAGCGATCGATGAGGAAGAGTGACAGAGAAAGGCAAAGAGAGAGAGAGAGAGAGAGAGAGAGAGAGAGAGAGAGAGAGAGACGCTAGCTAGGTTTGATGGAGGAGGGCACCATGCATGGCCATCACCGGTCAGTGAAACTAAAGTGGCTTTTTAATTTCTTGGAAGGGTATCCATGGTTAGCGAGCTTGGCATCCTCTTTTCTCCTCCTATGACAAAAGTTGCGGTGCCTGTTTTTCATATGATGATATATATGTTAAATATGTAGGATGATTGACACCACTTGAGATATTTCGTATTCGTTCGAATGGTGAAGATTGGAAAAAGCCATAGGAGAAACTAGAGCTATTTAGGCAAGTCAAAAGCCGAATGTGTTCCATCAGCTTTTGATAGGTTTTGTTACATGATATACAATTAATAGTTCTGAGTTGGAAGATTAAGCCTCTTGGGGAGTGAAAGAATATCTGAGAAAGGGAAGATGCTCGCCGTCGTTCTCTTTCCTTACAAGTTACAAACGATGACTATCCACCGACCTTAGCTCTTTGGTTGGCTGATTACCAACTGCGTTCCCTGTACTTATATTATTTCCGGAGCCGCATAGTCATGCAGATATTCATAGCTTTTTGTTATCACGTAATAATTTTTACGGCTCTCTTTTTCTAACCTTTTTTTTTTGTTATATATTTTTTGGACTCAAGCTCAAACGCCCCAATAATAATAATCTGAATGAATGCTGATCTTTGGGAAATATATGTCTTATAAAACAAAAAGACATCCAAATGTGCCTTTTATCGTGACTTCAATAGATAAAAAAGACAATTTATATGCCTGTTGAAGAATAGGGATTTCAATCCCTGGGCCAAACGGAGCATTGTCCTCGTTCGTTTACTCCGCATTTTGAGGCCCATTTTTCACTAAAAGGCCCAAAACAGAATCGATGCTGCACTGCCCTTAAACCTAGCCGTTACCTACTTTAATCGAATGGTTCATATCAAATCGTAAGCATTGATAATTGCTCGCAACATCCTACCCCCCACCGCCCCAAAAAACAAATGAAAAGATGAAGAGCTTGTGAAAGACCAAAACTACGAGAAAAGTTGTGAAATTTATAAAATACATCAAAGATCGAGACCAATATTAGGCTCAGGCTTGATGGATTGGGTGATGATCCAAAACATTCAAAGAGGAAAAGCTTACCAGCTACAACAGCAAAACTATAGTTAGCGAAGCCCTTATAAAATAAAAAATTTACTCATCAGGTTCACAACGTACTGTCATATATAAAGCTTAACAGATCATAATAATTGAGCTCCAGATCCTTATGTCTTGATGGTATTGTGCAACACTTATTTGTTAAAATATGTGCGCATTGGATTGTTTATATGCAATTTTCTAGAACTCGGCCATATGATCATGATCAGTTGTAAATTTGTAATATACATACGAGACTATTTATGCAAGATAAGCAGCACCAGAAAGAGGTTATATCTCATAAAATTAGAACCTGTAGTGATCTATCATCGCTGTTTATGAAAAAAAAAACACCAGTCAAGTGTCAATCAGAGCTTAAAGCCCCCATAACTGGCAACCTGCGCGCAAGAGTAAACATTCTCATAATCACCTTGCCAATGAGCATTCGAAAACAAGGCACATAAACAGTTGTCTGCACCTTCACTCTCAAACCCACTTCTCCTTTTAGAAGGCGGGTCTCCTTTTAATTAATACAATCAAGAAGGTACGCTGCTGCTTTTTCTGTACATTTCAACAATAAATTGATCAGAGACCCAGCCACGAATTGCCTCTTCCTAGAATAAGCCGCAAAGTTAGCATTAGTTGGTAGCAAAATGCTAAACAAAATTCAACATGGTTGACGAATGTCATTTTATGAAGCATTTCAATTCAACGAGCTTATAAATAACAGCGTCTTATAGTTTGATCCTACCACTAGAGGTGGAGGAGTGCATGTTAAACAAGAGCATCATGGCAATGTCAATAGCCCTGCTCATGTTACCGACGAATACATGTGTGCTTAGCACAGAGGTGTGTCCAAAATGTGGCGACCTGGATGTTCCATATCCCCTAAGCACCCAAAAAGATTGTGGGCTCTCTAGCTATTCCATTCACTGCCATGACAATGTATTGCAGTTCAAATCAGTACAGGTTTTTACTACAACATCCTCAACATCAACACAAACACCTACAAAATGATCATCGGTTTTCCAAAGGTCAGCTGTGAAAATGCTACTCTTCGAACCTAATGGATGGAGGACTGAAGCTTGACGAAAGTTCCCCTTTCAACATATCAACCCACAATACGGTTTTGTTATTTAACTGCTCCCCAAGCATTCCTCGGTCAGCATTAAACCGTTCTTCAAACAGCCTGTGCAGGGGATTTGAGCGAGAAGAGGAAGAGGAAGGGTTTGTAGGGGAACTTTGTGCTGCTCTTAACTCAAAGACTCTTCAATGACGGCTCATCGGATAAGGGCTCGGATGGGAGGGTGCACTGCTTACACTTCCATTGTGGATCTCAAGTCTGGCAATGAGTCTGACCCGGCTACTTGGAACTATGGCATTGAGTTGCAGGGATCCTATATTCTGACTCTTTAGTACTGCTGTCTAAACTCCCTCCTTCCATATGCACGAACAATAAGATTGGTGCTTGTCTTAAGGTATTTGAGTGTGGTGTGAATGAATGATGAATATGATCAAATATGATCGGCTACTTTGGTACCCTGCAAATAAAATGCTCGCTAGTAATGTTTCTGTTAAACGTTCAATATAAGCTTAGCTACCAATCTCAATGAATAAACATAGGGATAATAGCTGGCTTGTAAAGAAAATAGTGACATCTACATGATGCAAATTGATACCAGTTACCAAATTAATAATCATCTGCACACATCTCGAATGCAAGGAGCCCTAACAGAAAGTTCTACCAAGAGATTTCACAAAATTACTTGTTAAAGTGAAAAATTAAAGTTGAATAGTTTTGATTTGTATATTTGAACTGCTTCAAAGAAAGTCAGAAAACACCTGAACTTGCACACAAAAGCATATCATGTGAAGCCACACATCATGCCACTATATCAATCAAATAGTTTTAAACTTTGATAGTAACAGTTTTAAGGTCATTCAAACATACAATTTTCATGAGGCACAGTGGCCACCACAAAATTTTGTCATTGCCAAGCTGGGAAGACTCAGCCCAGAGATAGTGCCCAAACTACTCCATCACTGCCACACCACCTGCAGCTTTTATCTTCTCTATGATGTCTGCAGCCTCCTCCTTGGTTACACCTTGTTTCAGCAAGACCGGTGTCTTCTCCACCAGATCTTTGGCTTCCTTCAAACCAAGACTAGTGAAAGCCCTAACCTCCTTTATCACCTTCAACTTTGCAGCAGCGTCAAACTTCTCCAACTTCACGTCAAAAGCCATTTTTTCCGCCTTCTTCTCTTCTGCCTTGGCTGGCCCACTCTGTGAAGCCATGTCCATGCCTTCCGCTGATATTGCTTGCATCTTTGGATGATGTAGCCGCTGTCTCAGTGTTGGACCTATTTGCTTCAATTCGTCAGGTGATAGAGCTGCAATTTTATCCGCTAGTTGAACAACCTTATCAGAAGGAGGGGAACGCTGACCATATGGCTCATACACAGGAGGGTATTTATATCTTTTGGGCTTGGCTTTGGGGTCTCTGGGAACAAAATCAGACTGAAACCCACAATAAAAGATGAGGATACCATTTCTACAGCCAGGTGAAGAAGTAGATCTGCAAAGTCTTTGAGCCATTGCAAGAGACTTCATATTTAATACGCTAGAAATCGACTTGCATACGTAGGAAATCCTACGTATTTGAAGTATTTATGCTTCCATCAAAATGAAAGGTTTGCTACCTGCTTCTGATTTATACCTGAGGAAATAAGAGAAACAACTGATCTATAACTAAATCCAGCTATCACACAGTAGTGCCGGTCTAACTTCGATGGTCAATCCGATGATTAATCCAAACTGGAACATTCTTTAGAACAATAAAAGGCTTGTCCAAACGAAGCACTAGAACCAATAAAAATTTCTGGTCAAGCAGCACAAATAAGTGTAAATTTTCATCATCAAAGAAGCTAGTCTCAGGTTCCCAATAAACACATTCCAGAGACAAGTAATAACTTAGCAACCAATAACTAGGGAAATTTTTTTTTTGAATTTTCTTAATAATCACTGAGCGAGAAAGCATTTGTGATAAATATATTAAGCAAAATATGCCAGACAAAAAAAGAATTTTTTAAAAGAAAATTAGTTAGACAATTTTCCACAATAGATTAAACATGGAAAACCGACACACTAATAACTCACGCAAAAATCTTCACGAAATGAGCATCCAAACTATTCACACAGCATGGTTCATTTCCCATAATCTAAACATGAAATTCAAAACAAGACAGTACAAGGGCTGGCCAACAGAGGGCTTATTAAATTATAATGCCACCACAACTCAGAACTAGGAAGTAAAAAAAAAAGGATCCTTGATTTGCTAGCAGGTTATTAGCACATAATAAAACCCGAAAAAGTGAAATAAAACAACACATAAATTGGCAGACAGTGTTAAGTTACTATAAAAGGAAGAGCTAGATTAGGGATAATCGATCCGGACGAGGAAACTACCGGCGCAGCGGCGGCGGTGGAGATGGCTACGATAGACGTTGGTTCGATGACTCTCTCCTAGTGAAATTTGGGCCTCAATTTCTGTTGTAAATGTTTGAAAGCCCAATGCATGGGCCCTTTTGAATATTGTTGAAAGCCCAATTTGGGCCTCTTTCTGCCAACGAACCATCTTTGAACGTGAATGGAAAGGAAGTTCTCCGTTGTCAACGGATCTGATTGGTCCGGGTTTTGCAAGACCTCAACCCGACCTAATATTAAAGACCTTTTAATTTAGACCTGAACCCGACCCATGCCAGTTTAAAAAATTGGGACCCGAACTATACCTGGACAGATAATAAATATATTACAAATATTTATATAAAAATGCACAAAATTGTATATATTTTATGACATTTTTCTTATTTATAATAAAATATAATATATTTTAAAAGAAAAAAAATTTTTAAATAAAATTCAAATACTTTTTAAGTTCGGACCCTTACATGAGACCAGAATTCGGACCCAGCTAATAATAAAGGCACGAATTTCAAGATCTAAGTCCAATATAGTTGAACCGAACCATATATTTATCCAATTTACCCGGACCCGTTGGAAACCATGATGGTGGCGCACTCGCCGAATATCAGAACCTCTGTTTCCATTTTATTTATCATTGATGTTCAGGTCCTCCTTTCAAGCTTCAATTCATGTAGAGATCTTCTGAAAATTTTTAGCCACACCCCAGTTTTTTGCGTTGCATTTGCTTTCAGTTTTTATTAAGCTAACCCGGTTAACCTCACAATAGAATCTGGTTAACAAAACATAAAAACATATGTGTACAACTAAAAACCCACTAAATACCTATTGTGAAACTCAGATAACATAACTTGAAAAACTCACATCTCAAAATTTTATCTTTTATTATTTATTAACTTGAAAACCAAAATAGAACTTATCATGAAATACAGTTAGTGTAACCCAAAAAATCTGCATATACGAAGTTTTATCTTCCATAATATATTAACTTGAAAACCTAATTAGAACTTATAAAAAAACTCAATTGACATAACTAATAAAATCCACATGAACAAAATTTTATCTTTTATTATATATTAACTTGAACCCAATAAAATCTTATAATAAAACTTGGTTAACATATTCAAAAAACCAACATGCATGAAATTTTATCTTCTATTATATATTATCTTGAACACCCAATAAGAACTTACAGTAAGACTCGGTTAACATAACTTGAAAAAACCACATACATGAAATTTTATTTTTTATTATATATTCACTTAAAAACCAAATAAAAACTTATAGTCACTATGCTACCCCAAACATATGAGTGCATTTTCCAACTGAAATGAGAATTGGACCATAAAGGAATTTTTATCTATATCGAGACCATAACATCAAAGTAAAACTCGGTTAACATAACTCAAAAAGTCACCCAAATGTACGAAATTTTATATTTTATTATGTATTAATTTGAAAATCCAATAAGAACATATAGTGAAACTTGGTTGGTGCTGTAAAATCTAGTTTCGGGTCAGGGTTTTACCCATGTGTAGTTTTGCCAAATCGGGCCAGTCCTTAGTCGGTTCGAACAAGCTCGAACTAGACTATTTTTTAGATCATGAGTATGGGACCTATATGGTTGTATGAGCATGTTATAGTGGCGGAGTATGCCTGACATGCAGATGATAGCTTGAGATACGTAATAGAGCGTGAGTTATCAGTGTATACATGAGATATACATATGATTTGTATAGGTTAGGCAGGGTTGTATGCCTAGATTTAGGCCATTGCAGTATTTAGTATCCGTTTGAAATTTTAAAAGTATCTCTTTTGCATGTATCATAAGGATTTTGGATCACCAGATTGTACCCATGTGGGCCTAATTTAATTGAGTCGTAAGTTTTCACCCTATTGAGCTAAGGATTCGAGGCTCATTTAGCCCTCTTACATCAATTTCAGCCTCTAGAGTAAATTTTAAAATTCACATCAGTTTTGACTTTGGACGGACTCAATTCGAGCTTTCCGTCCATATACATATTGCATAAACCCATAGGTGGGCCCTATTAGGCTGTGAGTTGTCGGACGTTCAGATCATGCCATGTGGCAAGATCTGAGTCATTCATGTCAGCTTTAGCTTCATTATGTTATTTTCGAGAGATTTCCCACGATTTTCAAAGTTTACACCCCTAGAGCCGACACTACTTCTAAGAATTTTTTACGAACAGGGAGTGATACTGATAAAGAATTTTGCCGAAAAAAATGTATTTTGCCAAAAAATGTTGCGGAGACAGGATTTGAACCTGTGACCTCAAGGTTATGAGCCTTGCGAGCTACCAGCTCATCGACGGCGAGTCCCCAGCTTGCCCCTGGCCAACGAACTGGCACCCCTAAGATCGCCTTGCAATAGGCTTTCCATTCGTACCACTCACGACCATCGGCGCCACTGCAGTCACCGCCGGCAACGTAGTTATTGAAGCCGGTTTTCGTCGCCGCCGCCACCCTTTCGAGCCTTTTTTCGGCGCCAACGAACCACCTCCTACTGGTCGGACCACTGAGATAGATTACCTTCATCGAGATCTTCATTTTGAGACTACTCATGACCACTGTGGCCACAATAATCATTGGCGATGCCATCGCACCCTTAGTGATTTCGCCCCCTTTTTTTATCGTTTTCCGGCCAGCCATTGGCCAGACTCCATTGATTGCCACCACCATCATCTTCCTCATTGTTAGGGCTGTTGATCCCGACCGACGGAGACACTAGTTCTGTCGGACTTGTATACCCTTGTTTGAGTTTGCCAGCCCGAGTTCTATTGACTAGTTCGTGTCCACCTACTTTCTCGTGTCTGTGTCAATGTCCAAAAGTCTAGATCAACACAATTGACCTAGTCTACCAGTTTATCTGACACAGACCGAGTTAACCCAACCGACCCAATTCAGTTTAGCGAGTTAACCCAATTCGGCTCATTTTCAACTATTTTTCGACTATTTTCAGTAATTCAAGAACCCTTACATTAGTTTAGATATATATTCACATTATTTAGCATATTTTGAAGTTATAATTTTATTTATTTATTCATTTATTCATTATTTTTTGTTCTTTTTATTTAAATATTTGTCGTATATGATGAGCATTTATGTGACGATTTATTATTATTATTGATATATTTCTTATTAATATTAATATTATTCATGTTTATTGAATTATATGTATGTATTTATTTATTTACTTATCTATTTGTTCGTTGCATGTATGTTATTACATACTTGTGTATTTTGAATTGGATAACTATGATGACTATGATATTATTATTATTCATAATTATTAAAATTAACTAAATATTTATTTATTTATCGAAGTATTATGTACTTAGTTATTTAATTTATATATGTGTACTAACATGAGTATATGTGATATTTACTCGTGTTTAACTATGTATTTATATAGTATATGCTATTATTATTTTATAATTAGAGTATTGATTATTTTCACGTATTTATTATTTGTCTATTTATTCATGAGTGTATGTATTTATTATTAGTTATTTCTTTTATGTCTTAATTTGCGTGATGTATGTTTAGTTATAAGTTTATTTAGTGGTCTTCTTTATTAATATAAACTGATGACGTAAGCACACACCACGAGCATGTATCATATAGAGATATCAGTATTTTATTTAGGAGTGAGCTTTGATGTAGGTTTTGGAGTTTGAGCGAGGAGACGTTACGCTTGGAGCTAGGACCACAGGTCCGTTAGAACTCTTCTCACTTTTTATTGTTATACTTTATTGCTGATTTGATTTCCAGATTGCAAAGACATATTATGCGGGTGTTTTATCGGACCCCACTTAACACAATCATTTAGACGTATTTTATTTTCGTGATTAACAACCCTTAAGGATGGACCTCTCAAGTTTGATTTCGAAAACAAGATCTACTACAAGTAGCCTTCGGGCCTATTATATAAATCCCTCCCCATACCTATATATAATTTTTTCAAGTTTTCTAGTGAGATGTGAGATAGGGGAAAATCAACCAGTGCATCTTGAGATAGGGTGTGTGTTTGTCAAAACAAGCTATGGATTTGGTGAGCATCCATTCCATTCTCGAGGGATCATGACAACTCTACCTTTGAGTTCCTCATACTAAGAGAAGTGTGGAAGTTTACGGGTACTTTAATACAATGCATGTCTAGACTTATGATTTCAAATAGTACTGAAGGCACATGCTTGAAAGTTCTTGGCCTATGTACTCAGGGCCAAGAGTGATATAGTGGATATAGAGGGCTGAAAACAAAGAAAGTGATGTTCCCGCACAATGGATAGTTTTTAAAGTTGATGAAGCATGAGATGAGATAGAAAGATGACGTTGTTGCTCGAGTTCGATGACTCCTAATTATCACCCAGAGAATTTTTGAATGAGTATATATATGTTTTCATTTAATAGGAGGGTCAGCTATCCTTTGCCAGTTTAACTGTTAGTTATTTTTGGACCACTAACACTCGTTAGTGACATTTTTCATATTATATATTTAGGTTTCGTGATTTTGAGTCAGCTTTGGTGGGAGGTCAAATAAATGCTACACATATTTGAGCTTAGTGTAGTTATTTTCTTTTTCACTTTTACTTATATTGATGTATTTTTTACATGTATTTAGCGATGTCTTTTATTCTCTTGACACCAAACAGGTTACTTCAATCTATATTATTGATCGAGTCCTATAAGCTTAGCTACTTTAGACATGACTCGACTCAATCACGATATTTCTGATCCAGTTATTAGGTGAACCGAAATCGAGGTGTCATAGGTGTGCCCGATAAACCACAACACATAACAATTTTGTGCATGTGGGTTTTTCAGGTTACACTATGCGAGATTTACTATACATTCTAACTGAATTTTTGAGTTTTTAGGTTTCTTTGGGTTGTGTCATTTGAGTTTCATATGATTCATCAATTTTAAATACTGAATTTACTTAATATATGAAGTAATATACAATTTTATCCATGATGGCTTTTTGGGTTACACCAACTATTAGTTCTTTGGACCAAGTTTCACTATAGATTTTTATTTGGTTTTTCAAGTTTCTAGGTTTTATATTCAGAACCGGTCGATTTGACCATTATTTTCGAGTCGAGTATGTTTCAGAAAACGTGTACTGAGCCGACACCAGTCGCGTGTATGAGCTATGAGTGGTCATGTGTACCCAAGTATATGATGATAACGTCATGAATACAACATAAAAGAATGAGTTATCAGAAAATATGGAAGTATGCAGTATTTTTTTTATTTTATTATTCAGTTTGATCGTAGAATTAGTTTTAGGCCATTTACCACATTAGGACGTGTTACGGGCAGTTTGGGTGGGTTGATAGTTATAGAGCATGACATTTGGATGTTGAAATGTTGTGTTATTTTAGGGAATTTTTTCTGATTTTTCTAGATTTTTTTTAGAATTATTTCGATTTAGATATTATTCTTAACTTGAGCGAGAGACGAATCAAGTAATATTTACAAGTATGCTACCCAACAAGATTTTCTTTCCTCACGACGTTTTCCCATCCAAAACCCTATTCTCACCGCCCTTTGAGTGGCCGCCGTCGTCGCTGTCGGCGCCGCTCGGCTGCCGACCGACACCGCTCTGCCCCACCACGATGTCGTTGTGCCACCCCGAGCGCTCCCGACCGTTGCCCAGCCGCCATGACGCGAGGAAGCCGAGCCCATGCGCCGTGCTTTCGTCGCCAATTTTGTCGCTGGCGACCGTCGCTGTCGCCATCGGGTTGTCGGCTCGGCATCCCAGCTACCTTCCCCGACCAAAGCGCCGCGGATCGCCGCCCAAGTTGACCGGATCTAGCTACCCACCGCAACCGCCCCTATTTTGACATTTTCCGGTGAGCTGCCACCTTCATCGGCCAGGCCGATGACACAGTTGTGTTGGGCTTGCTGAGCTGATTCTGATGGTACCCTATACGGCTCTTTTCCGGCCAGTAAACGCTGCTGGCAATTGTCGCTGGAAAACCACCAAAAAGTGGCTGAAAAACCACTGAACCCGACGGAAAACCACTGGAACTCGCCAAAAAACCGAAAATGTTGGAATTCATTGGAATTTGCCGGATCTTCTGCCGAGTTCATCCAGTCGAACCCGATCGAGCTTCAGACACTGTCGAGCACCGAATTCGAGGTTCAAGAAGCACGCATGATGAAACCCTAACCGTAGCTGATTGCTGACGACGTGAGGTATAATTTCCTCAAAGTTTATTATTTAGAATTGATGATTGTAAGACAACATGTTAGGGTTGAGTAATTGATACAATAAATTCCTAAATGTGAATGAAACGATGAATTGCATGATGTGATTAAAAATGATGAGGATTAAGTGATTTAATGAGATAGATCAAGTATGAGCATGATAGTTGATTACGATGTAATTTAGAAAAACATAATAAAATTGGTATGAATAGGATGACTTAGAATTATATACACTAATAGGTGTTGATTTTCTTGTTCGATGATAATTGTATTGGGTGTGATGTTTATTGAGTTGATGCATCATTTAGTTAGCGGGTGTTAGCTTTTAAATTTCATGTGTGGGTACGGAGTAAGAGGTTGCCGCCTAGGTGCGATGACACGCTTGGAGGTTCTACCAGGTCCGTTAGGACTCGCTTCTGCTTTACGCTCTTTCTATTGTGTATTTGATTTTGATTTGCGTGATGAGTTAAGTGGCATTTTATCGGATCCCACTTAACTCGGGTCATTTAGTAGACTTGTTTTTCGGATTAATAACCCTCGAGGATGAGATCCCTCGAGAGTGATTTCGAAAACAAGATCCACCGCAAGTTGCCTTCGGCTTATTATATAAATCCCTTCCCAAGCCTATATATATTTTTATCAAGTTTTCAGTGAGACGAGAGATGGAGAAATCAACTGCACGTACCATGCAGAGGATGTCGTGACAGTCAAAGCGGGCTCTGGATTAGTACCAGTGGACTGTTCCATTCCCGAGGAATCCTGACAACTCCGCGTTTGAGTTCCACATACCTGGAGAACGTGGAGGTTTACGGGTACTGTTTAGTACAACGCATGTCATGACTTGTGGTTTAAAGGGTATTAAAGGTGACTGCCTAAGAGTACCAGGTCTTTGTGCTAAAGGCCAGGAGAAAATGAAAGTATGGAGAGGGCTAAGGATTCGAGACCAGAAAATGAAGTGAAATGCTGAGATAGGCAATAACACCAGCAGACAAGTCTATTCGGGATGCTACCAGGTCTGCAGCACAGTGGCTCCTCAGTAGATGCCCTTAAGAGAGTTCATGAGGAGTATATAGATTTTTATTTCATATGAGAGTTTACTCTCATAGCCAGTTTGTTATTAGTTATATTCTGTACCAGTAATACTCGTTACTAACCCGTTTTCGTACTATATGTAGGTGACGAGTACGAGATGGATGTGCCAGCCTGAACGGAGGAGCGATGAGGTCTTTTGCACACACACACACACACATATGTTTGGTGAATGACTGTTTAATATTTCGTTTATGATTTTATTGTGTTAGTATTAATGTGATGAGATGACAAGTATGATGCCATGAAGAAGTATTGAGACATGATCTGAACCATGAATAGATGCACAAGTAGATTGAGACCTAAGATTCAAATACAATAGATTAGACTTGTGTGTGAATAATGATGTGCTATGTGTGTGTGTGTGTGTGTGTGTGTGTATCTATATATATATATATATATATATAGATACGGTATGTGTGGCTGTGATAGGGTGGCCCTAATTACATTTTTAAGGGGACTCTATCTGTTTTCATTAAGGTATTTATTGATTTTACTGAAATTATTGTCTCCGTATGAATTGATTCTTAAGTCATTCATGTAGTATCCTGCTAGGGTTTTATGCATTTATACATGTATGACAAGTTGTATCTTCATCTTAAGACGCCGAGATTGGATCCGTACGAGTTAGGTTCGGGTTAACCAACCTAACCGGGGCCGTAACATGCCGGTTCAGTTCACGAGCATGAACCGGATTTAGGGTGTTACAGTGTCATTCTGGTTTCACAATAGCCAACCAAGTTTTTGTGCACATAGAACTTAACTAATATATAATAGAATATAAAATTTTTTGCATGTCAGTTTTTTGGGTTACACCAACCGAGAATTGAATTTTTAGTTTTTCAATTTCTTTTAGGTTTTTTAATTTGGTTTTTATAAGAGTCACTAATTGTATATATAGATGATACAAATTTATTATAATAATAAGTGTCTCAATCGTAATCAAGTAATATCATTTTCAAGAGATAATAGTTATCCACTCAATTAAAATTTTTAAACTAAATTATCTAGAGCAAGAGAATACAAATTTTTAATATTTTTATCTAATTAAATTATAATATAAAATAAAATCTATAATATAATAAAAAATATAATAGAGTCTAATCTAAAGTTAAGGTTTTTCTCAATATGAGAATAATATGTTAAAGAAGTGAATCCACTTAAACCAATTTATTGACATAATAATTATAATCATGGAATTAATTATTTTGCTTCATGAGACGGTAAAATTCCTATTTATAATTACTCTTTTAGTACACATTTAATTATATTAAATCTCTTCAATGTTGGATACCACTTTGGATGTACTACCATTCATTAATTTAATTTAATATACATTAAGCTTCCTGAATTCCATACTGGTAACCGTTAGGTGCATTATTAAAATTGATCTCATAAACTTTCTACAACTTCTAACCAAGTCACTAGTATTAAATATACAGATATATCTTGTAAATTCCCTAGAGATAGATAAAATTAAATTATCATTCAATTAATTATTTAAAACATAGCTTCTCTCCGAGACCTCACTATGTTTCAGCAATTAACCAAATAAATAAAAGCCTTAAATATAATATGATACAACTCTCATAAAGAAAATAATCAATTTATCATTCAATTAATTATTTAAGACATAAGACCTCACTATGCTTCAACAATTAACTAAATAAATAAAAGCATCAAATATAGCAAAATATAACTCTCATAAAGAAAATTATAATTAAAATCTAATCAAAATAACTATTGAGTCATTGGTACACCCCATCTCTAGCATAATTAAATCTATTTTATAAAATAAGAAAATAAAACCATAAAAAAGTATTTGAAAGATTCATAACAATACTATAATAATTCACAAAGAAAGACAAAGAAAACAAACTCTTATGATTGGGTGTTTAAAAAGCAACATGTTTTTTCTTTCTTTGAATCTTCAATCTCTTCTTTAAGAATTCATATTGAAAAAATAAAATATCGGATCTCCAAAAGTAAGAAAAATAGTTGTGAAACTTGTGTCAAATTCACACGTGAATAACTTTTTGTAGTTGGAAGGAATAGAGTTCTCGTTATGGAGGCAATTTAATTAATTTATAATTATTCAAACTTTATCGTACCAACGCCACAATCTTCACTTATAAGAGTTGCGATGTTCACTTATTATTATTTTCTCCTGCATTACTCAGCGCCGTGGCTTTCAAAGCCGTGAGTTTCAGTGCGGTGGTGCTATTCCCATTTCACTTTTCCTTATCTTCACAGTGTTGCGGGACTTTCAAACATGAGATTTTGTATATGTGAATTTTTAGAGTTATGTCAACCAAATTTTATAATAGGTGTCTAGTAAGTTTTTTACTGTACATGTATTATTTTTAATATTTTGTCAACTAAATTTTATTTTGAAATTAAATTATTTTTTTATTTATTAAGATAATTAATGAAAATTCACTGGCTCTAAATGGTCTAATTGGATTGTAAATGGGAAAAAAAGGCGTGGCTAAAAAATTTCCTTATTCTGACCTTAACATCCTGGTGAGAATTACAGTGATTGATGGGTAAGAACTAAAGACTACCAAGGAATAGTTTGGCACTGTACTTTGGGCACGGGTGGAAAATAAGGAACAGCCTTACCCGCAGCATGTTGTATATTTGTCCATCACGAGGTGCGCTGGGAAACAAAACAAAAAGCAGACTGGAGTGGGCGGTCTTTCTATTATTATTATTATTATTATTATTATTATTAACAGTAATAAGTAGCTTCCTACTTACCCTCCGTCGATCTCAAACGCTCCTTTTTCTTTTTTTTTAACTTGGTAAAACCAAAAAAAAGAAAAATGTCACGTCTAACATCTAAACAAATCGATCACCCTCAAGCCTTTTCCCCGCCTAGCAATTACCAACGAGACTAGAATCGACCCTGGGAAAAAAATAAGACTGATCGGAATCTAGATATCGATCATGGCATACAGAAAGAAAAGGCCAGAGGTGATGAGACTTGACGTCTTCACCAGCAGAGAGCAGCGGTGCCTGCAGCTCTCCATTGAATTGTTTCTTTTGTCCACGTGACCGCAATGAATTCTCATCTTTGTCGGCTATTACCCACCTTCCCGTGCTTATCCCCTCCTCCCCCCCTTTCCTTTGTTAAAGTTTAAACCATGGTTCCATCCACTTGTCCATATGTAGATGGACGCGGGTTCTAACAACTAAGACTTGTTTTGCCACCGTCGTCGTTTTGGTGGTGTCGGAAAGCTGTGGTTTTTGAGAGCCGACGTGCGGTAGAGCAACGCAATGAGAAGCTTGCTCTCCCACGACGACGAAGCCAAGGACGACGACTCCACTCCTCTCTTCACCTGGTGGAGATCCGCGCCGGAGTTCCAAGATGACGCCCGTGCTCTCAAAGTGGCCGCCGGCGTCCACAATCTCGGCCCCCGCGTCCGGCTGCTCCGCGAGATGGAGAGGCTGGCGCTCGTCGCCCCGGAGTCGCTCGACAATCTCCGGCACAAGCTTCTGAGCTACCGCCCCGGTGACTTCTGGCTTCCCACCGGTGGAATTAAGAAGGAGGACTTGGATATACCCCCGCTCATCACCATTCTCTTGGTCGGCTTTTCCGGCTCCGGCAAGAGCTCCCTCGTCAACCTCATGTACAGTGTCTTGGGTCGCGCCGGCCTCATCCCCTTTGCTCAAACTTCTTCCGGTAAGAGAGATACAGATCTGTTAATCCCCTCTTGGGCGTCGGCTTGGCCTAAATCCCCATCTTTCCTACAATTTTGCAGGGAATTCGTCCAACAACAGGACCATGTGTCTGGAAGAGCACAATGTGTTGAGGTCGCTGCGAAGTGGGTTTTGCGTGTACGATTCGAGGGGTCTGAACTTCGACCGGGTGAGCGAGAGTCTGGAGGAGGTTGGGGATTGGATGAGGAAGGGAGTTCACCACCGCCAACTGTGTTCGAGGTTGGGCGATCTGGACTGGGAGGAGCCGTCGGCGAACCGCCCTTCCAGGTTCTCAGTGCGGCGGGTGAACTCCGTGCTGGTGGTCGCCGACGTCGCCGAGATCTACAAGGCGTTGTTGACCGGAGATTCGAAGCCATTGGAGGCGGCAAAGGAGCTGTTCTACTCGCCTAGCATACGAAAATGCAGTAAGTTTGGGCATCATCATCATCAACAATATATGCATTTGGTAGAATAGCAAACACATAAAAAAAAAGGTTTCTTTGCGGTGCAGACGAGAATCCCATTCTGGTGTTGACGCACGGCGACGTGCTAACGATGGAGGAAAGGTTGGAGGGGAGGCTCAAGATATGCCAGTTCTTGGGCATATCGGAGACGATGGGAGCGTACGACATTCCGTGCTTAACGGAGACGGGGATCTTGGCCGAGGAGTCCGACCCTGTCACCGCCTACTCCTTGACCGAGGCCATTTACAGGGCTTTGCTCTTCTCCGATAGGACTCACCCACCCAAGAAGAGCTTCAACGACTACTTTGTTTTGTGCTTCACCTGCCTTCTCTACTGGGTTTCTGCTTTCTTTGCTTCCCTCGGCGCCTTCTTCTCCATGATTGGAAACAAAGGACGGAAGTTGAAGATGTGATTCGCGGTAATGGCTGTCTATCTAGTCGCCACGTATGAATGTTTTTCCTGAAGCATCTAATCTGCACCTTCGATCTATATTTATGTACTGTATGAATGTTTTTGTTGTAGATTGTATGCTTTGTTTGCTGTGTTGATGTTTGTCACCCTGGCACTACTGCATTTTGGATTGTTATGTCATCGAGTATTTGATGCCAAAGTTCTTACTCGTAATTTTTGGGATGTGATTTATTATATGGGTTTTCTTTAAAACTTGACGTTGAAAAGTTTAATTGGACGAACTGTTTTGTTCTTTGGAAAAAAAAAGGGGGGTTAAGGCTATTCTTGTTAGTCAAGGTTTTGTGGGTATTGTTTGCGAGTGTAAAAACAAAGTTTAATAAAAAATGAGAGGTTGTTGGTTCTCCTCATAAAACATGTTTATTAATTCTTCGAATTCAGTATATGAACAAGCAAAAATTTTGTTGTATTAGAAGGATTCTATTAAATTTAATGAATGTTGTGGCTTTATTGTCTTTTATTGTTTGAGAGATTAATGACTAAAGACGAGGAGGTAAAAAATGATGGAGATAGTTTTCATGTAGATACATAGCCGAAGAGTAAAAGAAATTATTTTAGAAAGGGAGTGGAATTAAAAGGTGGGCATACCTAATAAAAGCAATGTTGATTGCCATCATTGTAAGAAGGCCCATTCAAGAAAGATTGGAATAAATAGGAAACAAATTAGGAGAAAAAAAAGTCAAACGAGTTGATAAGGCAGGTGTAGCTTGGTACTGATCGTGTGGATCTGCTTAATGCCACATCTGATATGGATAAGGACGAGGATAGTTGGATTTTCGATTCTGCATGCTCATTTTATATGCGCCTACTTAAAGAATAGTTACATGATTATTTTTATTTTTTTTTATGATGTTCAATTCTGACGAGAAACAACTCTACTTTTCCTTTCTTATTCTGACGGGTAAGATCGAATAATGACCGATGTGAGGATGTGTATGGGAAAATTCTGATTTGATTGGGTTGTTCGGACACTAATATATGTAGGGTTGCTATGTCATATGGAGTTTTGCATGTCCCAAAAGAGTCGTTATTGATCATGAAAGGTCAGAAGAGTAGGGATGTATAGTTGTTGGTGCGATTGTAGTGTTTAACTATGAGAAGGACACAGAGAATAATTTTTGGGATACGAGGTTAGATCATGCGTAAAAGGGGTTTAATTGAACTACAGAATAAGAATTTGTTCAAGGGTTTAAAGGTATGTCATCTCAATTTCAGTAAGTATTATCTTCTTGGCAAGTAAGTAAAGGTATAATTTTGATCACCAACATCTCTTACAATTAGATTTCTCTTGGACTATGTTCGTACTAATGAATGACGGCCAACATTTGCCAAATTTCATAGGTGCTATCTATTTTATTATCTTTATAGATAATTGTTTTAGGAAAAGTTTGGGTATTCTTTGTGAAGCATCAGGATAAAATTTTCTCCCTATTTAATAGCGGAAGGCGGAAGTGGAAACTTAAATCGAAAAGAAGTTCAAGTATTTGAGGTGTGATAACGGAAGTGAATATTAGTTTAAGGAATTTATTGATTTTTATTAGCAAAAAGGTATAAGTTGGTATTTCACAGTACACCCCACAATAAAATGCTATTACTGAAGGATGAACAAGACTTTATTAGAGAATACAATATATATGAAATTGAATATGGGGTTGCCTAAGATGTTATGGTCTGAGGGAGTAAAAATGATATATTACACCATCAACAAATTACCTCATATTATACTAGAAAGGAAAGCTTCAAAAGAATTGTGCACTGGTAAATCGGTTAACTATTCGGATTTGAAAATATATTGTTGTTCATATTTTGTGCATATATAAAATATATTGAATACACAGGTGGTCTAAGTCAGACTCCAAGTAAAGGGAGTGTGCGTTTCTTTGGTAAAAATATGTGTGAAAGGCTGTAAGTTGTGAGATGCAACATCAAATAAAGTTATAATTAGTAGTGGTGTTGTAAGTTGTGAGATGCAACATCAAATAAGGTTATAATTAGTAATGGTGTTATCTTTGATGAGGAACACATATTGAAGCTTAGTTGGTTGCATGTGAATCCAATGGAGGATAAGGTTAATGAAGAAAGGAGCATTGTTTAAATGGAGCTAGATGTGGAAAATGTTTTTGTAAAATTGTTAGTGAGGCTTGCTGAACCATCTTAGGAGGAAGCGCCATCTAGTAATACTCAGAATGAGGAATATTTGGCAACTTATTCCTTGGCTAGGGACTAAGAGAGGAAGGAGATACATTCTCTCGTCCGACTTGCGGTTGTGGACGTTGTCACTTTTGCTTTGATGGTAGGGAGTGGTGATCCAATTTCCTTTTAAGGAGGCCATATATAGTAAGGAATCAAGCTGATGGATGACGGTGATAATGAAAGAACTTGACTCTCTTCACAAAAATAAGACTTGAGATTTGGTGGAGCCATCAAAAGGGTGGAAGGTAAGGTTGCAAATGGGTGTTTCGAAAAAGAAGGAAACAATTTTTAAAATGATGGAGAAAAATATAAGGCTCAATTGGTAGCAAAGGTCTATCCTCAGTGAGAGAGTGAGTTCTATAATGAAATATTTTCATTGGTGGTCAAATATACATCAATCAAAGTAATTTAGGCTTTGGTAGTAATGTATGATCTCGAATTGGAACATCTAGATATGAAAACAACTTTTGTTTGTGGAGATTTAGAGGGGCATATTTTTATGCATCGACCTGTGTTTCATGCAAGGGCTAAACACATTGATGTGAGATATTATAAACTTTGGGAAATTATTAATGATAGTTTGGTTAGTTTGGTGAAAATTCATACCGAGGATAATGTAGCTGATATATTTACTAAGTCGATAACTTCATAGAAGTTCAAGCATTGCATGGTTTCATTAGAGTATCTTATTGATGTGAGGTATCATAAACTTACGGATATTATTAATGATGGTTTGGTTAACTTGGTGAAGATTCATACCGAGGATAATGTAGCTTATATGTTTACTAAGCTAGTAACTTCAGAGAAGTTTAGCCATTGTAGGGTTTCATTACATTGTCTCATTGCTAGGTAATGAGGAGTGCAACCAAGGAGGGGTTGTGGCCTTGGTGGTGAGGTGTGGGGTCCATGCCGGTTTTGATCCAAAGTTGATTTCCATGTTGGTTCAAGAATATGGAGCACATTTTCTCATCAAGGTGGAGATTGTTGATTTAAAACTTTTCTCGAGCAAGGAAGAAGAAAACAAAGAAAGGAGTAGAGCGCTCAAACTCTAAGTTTTGGAGTGCCTGAATGCCAAAGGACTATTTGAAAACTAACAGGGCATCGGCTTTAGAGAGCTCAAGTGCTGGTTATGGGTGGTTTGAAAAACATCTACAAAAAATTTTGACTTTTATTTCCAGAGCTTAAAATCTTAATATTTTCCTTTTTCTTTTAATCCAAATCTTAATTTCTCTAGAGATTAAACGTCTTCTATCCTTGTCCATCCAGACTCATCAATGGGAAGCTAATGAAATAGATTATATGGTTGCAAGTGAAACAAAAATTTGTAAAGTAGTTACCTATAATTATTCTTATATATAAAAGTAACCGTTGTTTATAAATAAGATTCCAACACTTCTCACGTAGGGTCTAATATTATAAATTTGTCACGTGTTCTTAAGTATTATTATAAATTTACCCATTTTTATTAAGAAAGTACTAATTAAATATTTCCTTCAAATTTTATACTTTTATCATAAACTCAATTTTTTACGATTTTAACCTTTCTTACTAAAAAAGATTAATTTTATACAATCTCTAACCATTCTTATTAGGAATATAGTAGTTATTTGTAGTGCATATCGAAAAATCTGATTCAATTATAATTAGATTTGGTAAATTTTAATTTTATCATGGACAAACATTTTTGAAAGAAAGGAAATTGGCATTGATTGCAATATCTCGAATTTAGTTCACCAAATAACTGGATTATAATTGTTACAATAGAGTTGAGTGACATCTAAATCGATTAATCTGTAATATTCAAACAAGAAATTGACAAAAGCAACCCTCTTAGCGTCTTGAGAAAAGAAGACACCAATAATGCCCACCAACGCTCAATAGGAAAAGATAAATAGATGTGAACAACAACCTAATAAGATGCTACATGCAATGATATATCATGTTAACACTCAACACACAATAGCAATCAAACATATAAATAGGCAAAATAAGGAAATGAACATGTGAAAGTAACTATCGAAGCTTAAATTTAAATGTCTCATTAAGAGACCTAATATCATGTCTAATACGCTGCTACAAAATCTGGTTAGAGCATATATCACCATACATCAACTAATATACATGAACATGTATCAAACACAAACAAAAGAATGAAAAAAACAACAGCACGCTGAACATGAGTATGTGTAGCAACTATTTGTACTTCTACCAAAGCTAGCCCATCAAACGGGAGCAAAAGACCTACATATATAATAGAAAAAACGTCAATAGCTACTATCATTGGTCGAAAAATAACTTATACGAACTGACAAGTGGAACCTAATTTCCATGAGAAAGGAAAATAATACATATAATCTCCATTAGAACACTCAAAGTGAACACTCAAAGGGTATCTATTAAGGAGTCATCAAGTTATAAACTTGATAGCATCCCAAACTAAATTGATATTGTGCCACTCTCGGCAAATATCTCTCTCGACAATAACTGATCTCACTCTCGAGAAAAAAATACATAACCTAAACCCTCTCCAAACCTCTATATAACAAGGTTGCACGAATCGGCCGATTCTGAGTGGAATCGGTCGATTTAAATTGGACAAGCACGTTACCGATATGATTTCAGGGCCGAATCGGTCGGCCCCGAATCGGGCTCGGAATCAGGCGATTTACCCCGATTTCGACCGATTTAAATCGGAATCGGAATTGGGGTAAATCAGACTGAATTGGTTTTTTAAGGTAAATTACTAAAATTCATTTAGTTTTTTATTAAATAAATTATTTATGCATGGGTAAAATGAGAAGTAAAAGTTGATAATAACTAAAATACCCCTAATGTACTAAAATACCTTTGATTTTATATTAAATAAATTATTTATGTATGAGTAAAATGAGAATTAAAACTTGACAATGACCAAAATGCCCCCCTTATCCTCCCTCTGCCGCCTTTGCCCGTTCTCTCCGGCGGGGCGGGGCGGAGCCGCTGGGGGAGGGGGGTAGTGGGCGTTTCCGGCAGGGGGAGGTGGGGTCGGCAGGGGGATGGGTCGGGATGGTTGGTCCTTCGAGAATGGAATAACCCTTTCACTAATCAAGAGCATATTACAACCTGTGTATGCACCCACTCACAATATATAAAGTCAAATCTATCAACTCTCAGCTAACAGAAAATTCGATAAAAACTATATACATAGATGGGAAGAGAATTATATAAGTAGGTTCAAAGATAACATGAGGTGAAGCTAAGTTTAAAAACAACATGAGAGATCTTACCCTTGAGGGTTATCAATCGTGAAAGTTAAATGGGTCTAGATGGCCCATTTTAAGTGAATTTCGATAAAATAACCACTTAACATGTCCTACTGTAAAACCCACGATTCGAGTTAGGGTTTTATATTTAGAACCGGTCGGTTCGACCGTTATTTTCGAGTCGAGTATGTTTCAGAACACGTGTACTGAGCCAACGCCAGTCGCGTGTATGAGCTACGAGGGGTCATGTGTACCCAAGTATATGATGATAACGTCATGAATACAGCAGAAAAGAATGAGTTATCAGAATATATGAGAGTATGCAGTCCAGTTTTTTTTTAATTATGTACTTTGATCGTAGAATTAGTTTTAGGCCGTTTACCGCGTTAGGACGCGTT
>JAVDBV010047664.1:0-31588 GCA_032619315.1 Piper longum
TTTGAGATTGGTGGACAGTGATGACAGGCCTTCAATGCCATTCATTTATGATGCAATGCAAACGACTATCCAAAAAATAAAAGAGGTCTACGACATGAAAGTAGAGCGATACAAGTTATTTGTTGATATTATCACCAAGAGATGGGCGAATCAATTTTGTCATCCTCTTCATGGTGCAGCATATATGCTTAATCCTCAAACCCGTTATCGTTCCAACTCTATCATTGTATGTTCTTATTTAACTTACATATCTTTATAATTTTTTTAACAATTTCATATTGCTTATGTTTGATTGGGACTAATTTTGTAGCCAAACGAGGTATATCATGCATTCAATGATGTCATCTATCGTTTGGAAGTCAATGATGCAGCTCGATCCATGATATCTTTGCAGGTCAAGATACTATTATTTTTAAGTTTTGTATAATTAAATATGATTGCTAAATTTGTTTTAATATTTTGTAGTTGTCCGATTTTGTATAACTAAATATGGTCACAAAATGAATTTTTGTATTTATGTTGACAAATTATATAATTATATATTTCAACTATTTCTGTCATGAATTGTCAAATTTTCATATTTTTTTAGGTTCGGACCGATTCCAATTCCGATTCTGATTCCGACTGATTCTTGGCCAATTCAAAAAACCGAATCTTGGCCGATTCTATCTGATTCTGATTCAGATTCCGATCCTGATTCACTGGAAAACCGATTCCGATTCCGATTCCAACCATGCTTCTGCCCTCCCTCCCCTTATAATTTTAACCCAACCCTTTTCTTTGTTTTTTTTTTCTAAAATAATATTATAAATAATCAAATTTTATTTTGTTTTAAAATGATTAAAGTTTCAAACTATAGTCATTTTTAAAAATTTTCTTATCAATCGTGATCAAACCATTATCATTTTTTTATTCAAGGATAAAAATACCCATAAAGTTCATTTTTGTTAAGACAAGGTAGATAATGAACATAAGTTCATGTATAAAAATAAAACGATTATTAATAAATGATGAATTGACTCTAAAATTATATTATTGTTGAAACAAAAAACCGAAAGTAAAACTTTTATTTTCATTTTGATTTTTAGACCATTCAAATTCAAAAAATCTCCGCTTCGCTTCGCTTATATTTTGTAAAAAATTGAATAAAGTATTTTTTAAAAAAATTAAATATCATTCATCTTATAGAATGTTATAAGAAAATTTGAAATTAAATTAAGGGCATTCATGTCTATAAAATAAAAATTATGAGCTAAAAGATATGAATTGGTTTCGCCTGGAATGAAAATGGAAGATCTAGATGCTATAATTTAAAAAAATGGTCAATTTTTAAAGAATAATTTGAAATTTA
Organism: Piper longum; assembly: GCA_032619315.1. Classification (NCBI taxonomy): domain Eukaryota; kingdom Viridiplantae; phylum Streptophyta; class Magnoliopsida; order Piperales; family Piperaceae; genus Piper; species Piper longum. The sequence continues at coordinate 1,352 of JAVDBV010047664.1, forward strand.
ACTATTTATGATTTTTTTATGACTCCTTTTTTTAGTAATTTCAACTAATTAATAATACTAATCTGAAATTGATTTGGGCTGACAGATAAGGGCTTTAGTCGTCGGCCCATTAAAAGGATAGAAAGACCTAGTTCCCCTTCCCCATCGGCCTTCCCATAAATCTTCATCCACCTCCTCCTAATCGCCGCCGCCGGCGGCCTCGTCATCTCCGATGACCGACCGATATCGATCTTCCTTCTTTTCCGTAACTGTTCTTGATTTGCGTTCGTTTAGATCTAAACGGCGGTTTTGTTTTTTTGATGGATGGATTGGGGTTTTTTGGGTGACGGATTGTGATGATGACTTTGGAAAATTCAAGCTCAACAGACCGGATCGCAGGCCTCTCTCTTCTATAGGGGGGAGTGCTTGCATGGCGACCACCCCGCTGAACTGAGCAATCTTTCTTCATCCGTTGAGTTCACCGATTTGATAGATATTTTTTTCCGGTTTTTGTTGTGAAGAAATTGCAGTGAGGATGCTAAGCTCCCTCTTCCGATTGCAAGTTGAGGACAGTAGCTGGCAGAATCGAACCGTAAACATTAGTGCCACCACTGAGCAATCTTTCTTGTTCTTTCTCCTTTTTTTTGGCGTTCTGATTGTGGAATCATGATTTTGGTTGAGTGTTATTTTGATTTTTGTGGCTAGTGTTTGAATCTGAAGTGGATGAGGATGAAGCGAAAAAATACATAATCCAACACTTGATCTGAGTTTCTTGCGTGACGTATAAACGCCTTGTTTGCTTCTGAATCTGCTTCTTTCTGATTTCTACAATTTATTTGATAATTGTTAGTACATCTGATAACACAAATGAGATTGATTATTCACTTGTTAACAAAAAAAATTCTAATTTAGTAGGCTTTGTATTTTTTGCTATATACTTAAAATTTCTAAGAAATAAATAAAATGCCCTGCAAGATAAATCAGACTATTCATTTTCATTATAAATTTAACCCTTCGGCTTAAGTACTTGATCCAGAGAATTATACCACCGTGAATAATAGGGACGATAGCCAAAAAAAGGGACAGATTTTGAGAGGTAGAAGAATCCAGGTTGATGGTAAACAAGATGGAGCACGCATATTCAATGTTTGTTTTGAAACCATTATTTTAAGTCCAATGGGCATGTTTTCCCGGCTTTTCAAAATTTAAAAATTAGTTTAAATAATAAGGTTTTTTCATTAACGTTTCATTAACGTTTTAATAAGGGTTTTTTATATTAACTACCAGACAACAATAACAAGTAATTCAAAAAATCATTTCTGATAGTGGAAAATTAGAAAAGTCCATCCACCTTTAGATAATTAAAGTGGAAAACTACATATCTTATTTTGCATATTGCATACCTTCGAATATTATAAAATTTGTCCGGTTTTTAAATTTGAAAATTTATATTTTTGCTCCTAAAATCAAAGTATTTTGAAATATATTTTTAATAAAATATTAATAGTAAAATATATAATTTATATCTGATAAATATTTTATTTATAATTTTAAAATAGGGTTGAACATGTAAGTGAAAGGCAAGAATTACTGATTTAATATTTGCCAATTTCAAGCATGGACAGTACTGTGTATCGTATGGCTCTTACATCGGGGTCTAGAAGAAACTTGCGTAACAACCGGTTATTTATCAAAGAAGCCTTCTATGTTCTAATTATAAGTTTTGTTTTTTAAATTATAATTATAAGTTTGTAACTCTCTAATACACCAACCAAACTTTATCCATTATGTAACACATAAAAATGCATTTGTATTTATGAATACTTGGGCGGTTTTAAAGACACTAGTTAGCCATCAGCCGAGGTAATAGATTGCATGATAATGTATAAACGGAAATTATTTGTGATTATGGAGATGGAGGAAAGAAAGATAGTACAGAACGAGCCACAATATAAGTGCCAAAAGAAAATTAAAAATTATGTTTTATGCTCAAATAATGTCTTCATATATTATTTGTAATATTATAAAGTAAGATTTTTATTCATTATTATTGAACTCAATTCAAATGTAAATTTCAATGATTCACTGCAAGCGCTTTTTTGATTCGCATTGTAATGGGACCACGTTGAATCAGCTAAACTAGAATACTAATTTTTGCAATTTTAACTTTAAGTGTTATTAAAAAAATATCTAAAAAGGAAATGCTAAAAGAATTATCAAGAATAATCTTCATAGGACGCCATTTTACTATTAATTAACTGCACACGTATGCAATTCCATTGGATGCAACATTACTACTAGAATTGAGCTTCCTTTAGGGCATTTTACACTGTCTCAAAAACATAACCCGGAAATGAAATATCGGTGGAAGTCTATGATGTCTATCATTAGTCAATCAAGACATGCATTTTCACCTATTTCTGTAGACACGAAAAAGATGAAAATTTTATTGTATTTTTTCTAGCCTTCCACTTCTTAACCCTGCAAGACGGAAACACTGTGAAAATAGAAGCTCTCGACACTCGACGCATCCATTCATCATTGCCCTTCTGCATCGCAGCACTATCAACGACCACCTCATTGCTACCGCCGGCGACCCACCCCCATCGGCGTTCATTTTTTCGCCTCAATTAACAACCTTTTCCTCTCCTCTTATTAGAAAGGTAAATTAATCTTTTATTTTCGATGACTATCCTTAATTTGTTACTAATGTTAATTATCAATTGTTACATCGTTTTTTTTTCATTTAAATCCATGATTGCATTTTTGGCGATTGCTACGGCAGCCACTGCCAGCGACAGTCACATGTAATAGTGGCTAGCGACCGTGGGCAATAATCAATGGGAAATAATTTTTTTCTTTTTTTTATTTTGTATATTTCTCCGTCTTTATCTTCATCAAATTTTTGTTATTTTATTTTTGTTGATATTGATAATAAATAAGATTTTTTTTGAAAAAAATTAATTTAGTCCATACTTACCGATTTTGAGTACAATAAAAACTTAATAAATATGACTAGAATTGTTTTTACCTGTCCATGAATCGGCAGAGTCGGACCGATTTACAGTGATTTACGGGCCGATTTGAGTCCTCAGGATGGAATCAGCCAAATCGGTTATTTTGTTTTTACTAGCGGGAACACATGAAGTGCATTGATGTGTCTCTCTTGTGTGCAAATTGGTCTATGTTTTTTACTTTTAAAATTGTATTGATCTATCTCTCTTCCTCCCACGTTGAGCATTGACTGATTTTTGTCCGAATTTTACTGGGTGAGTCCGACTTTGTGACTCTCACTTTAACCGATTCATGGACCCAATTCTTATTTTTAAAATTATGGTTTGATGTATGTCTCGGAAGTTTCGTTTATTTTTTTATGATGGGTTTAAATTTTTGGATCAATTTGATTTATTGAGTTGGTGTAGATTATAATATACATCATATATAAGTTTTCCTTTCATTTAAAAAGTTTTTATTTTTATTTTGATCAAAATTAAATATTATTTATATTTATGTTAATAAGTATTAGATGATGTGTGATTTATTTGATGGGTTTTATGTTAGAGTTGATGAATAATTATTTTGAAAACTTATTCATATTATTGAATAAATTGTTTGTAAGGATACTATTTTCATAGATGCAGATATTAATTTGTATAATTGAAAGAGTTTAATTAAGTTATGTTGCTATTTAAAACTTTATGTAATATCCTAATTACATGTCAGCTAGAAATGCGGTTCCCGTCTATTTCGAGCATGTCTAAAGCGACTAACGGGCCTTAGTCTCGATGAATACCATATCCAGCAGTCCCTGGAAACAAATTCCCAAGTGAAGAAATTCTCTTCCACCCCATCCCCTTCTTTACAAACCCATTTCCGCCGCCGCCGCCGCCGCCGCCGCCGCTGCCGCTGGCCAACATCCGACCACCGTCGTCAAAAAACGGGTTTGTGTTTCTGGTGGATAGGGTGGGTGAATTTAGAAACAATCTTCTCTGGCGTTGTAGCTTGCATTTGTTTGCAATTTGTGATGGGGTGGATGGATGTTATCTGAAAAGATACGATCTTTTACAAGAGTTTTGAACCTTGGTATAGTATATGATTTTGTGAAAAGATGCAATATGGTCCCGTGTTTCTGTTCCCAACTCGGCCTAGGGTGGAAGAAGAAGGCGGTTAATATGTGTTTCAGAAGAATCAGAATTGATTTAAGGACTGAGTGTTATTGAATTCATGTGATTGTTGAGCTATGTGTGGATGTTCATGCTAATGATTTACTTTTTATAAGGCTCTTATCTTCGAAAAAAATGGAGGTCACACCAGAGCTACATTTCTAGTCTAATATAAAAAAAATTTACTTTCTTTTTGCATCATTTTAGATGGGGTCTTTAGCGTATATAATTGGATTGTACAAGCGTCGCTGCCACTCATGATAGGAGAATGGTGGTGGAGATATTTATGTGTGTTTTTTTTTTCCTTTTAGTTTCAGGTGGGGGGTTGAGGACTATGTTCGGATCAAAACTCGTCCAGCTTGGTGGCATTATAACTAGAAAAGTAGTAACAGGTAAATAGCATTCTTCTGAGTTGCTTCCAACTCATAATTATCATTATAAATGTAATTGGTGACAAGCATTTGTTTTGTGCATTATATGTATCCGCTTTGGAAATCTGATGTAAACATGGTTTGGAGGTTCTTGAAGCCGTCTGTTAACAATGTGATGCAAACACCGTATTTTTTTGTAGTTGGTGTCTTATTTATATAGTTCGTATTACATGGTTGGAGGCTATCTGTATTTCTGTTTTTCTGACATTTTGGATTAAATATTTTTACTTTATTTTTGCTCAATTTAGACAATGTGAATAATTGATATGTTATTGTTTGACCTTTAACTTTTCTAGCGTTTCTTAAAATTAGTACAGTTTTTGCTCTCCAAAATGCCCTAATTTTTTTTTTTGAAGAGCCTTCAAGCTGTGTTTTTTTCTTTGCTAACACCCTTTATTCCTGTAGGCCGATTTACATCTAGTAGTTCAACACAATGTCTTCAAAGACCTTCAAGTCATATTTCTCAATATTTGGTACTTATCTATGTATTTTCTGAATATTCCTTAGCTTTCTTTTTTCTCCCATTTTGTACATCTCTTATAATTGATATCCTTTCTTTATTATTTTGTATTATTGGTAGTTTTTAATAAATTTCCAAATTGTAAAAGTGGAATACTATTAGATGATAAGCATTTTTCTGTTTACAAAAAAGACGCTGAACATTTCTTGCTTTGCTCTGCTCTTTTTGATGTTAGTTATCTAATATAGTGCTGCGGCCAGTAAACATGACACGGCTTATTGCACTGATGCAGCTAAATGTGCACTGATGCTCTTTTTCAGGTCAGGTATCCATTCTCTAATACCACTGCACTAGACAATGAAAATAAGGAGAAGTAAGTTCTGAGTTTTTCTGGTTGAGCATGTGTTTACTTTTGCTCTGCACTCTATTTTTTTCTCCTTGTATATTCTGCAATAACTAATTTAGATGCTATGAATGCCTAAATGATGCATGTATGCCTGTTTGGACTTAGACTATTCTAAAATTCTCGTATTCATCCGCAGAATAACTGTCACATTTGTTGATAAAGACGGTGATGAGAAGATTATAAAGGTTCCCGTTGGCATGTCTATGTTAGAAGCAGCACATGAGAATGACATAGAATTGGAAGGTATGAGCAACATCTGAGATAGCTATTTGTTTGATGTTTTGTAGTTTAGTATTGGTTAAGTGTTTAAAGAAAGTGTTTCCTATAATCCTATGAAAAGTAGTGTTTACACATGGTTATGGAAATGGTGAAAACTAAGGTTTCCTTAATATTCTGGTGAAAATGATAATTGCTTGAATAGTTGAAAATGTTTCAATTGATGAACCAGTGAGCCTTGTATTGGCATCAGACACTGCAAAAATCGTGAATGTTTAGTCCCCTGACTCAATACTGTCTGCTAGAGCGAACAATTGTTGAATTTACTGACATTAATTATGCTGACATATTGCAGGAGCATGTGAAGGTTCTCTTGCCTGTTCTACATGTCATGTTATCGTGATGGTATATGTTTTCTAAATAGTAACTATCCATCTGAGGAAGTTTTTGTTTGCAAGTGTTCATTCACTAGAGAATCTGTTCTTATCGCTGGTTCTTCAAATAGGATGTTGAATACTATAACAAGTTGGAGGATCCAACTGACGAGGAAAATGATATGTTGGATCTTGCTTTTGGTCTTTCAGAAACGTGAGACTTTTTTCCCTCTTTACACTAACAAATGTTATTAACTAGTCACTTATGAAGTGAACATATGCAGATCGCGCTTGGGTTGCCAAGTAATTGCTAAGCCTGAACTTGATGGCCTCCGCCTTGCCCTACCAGCGGCTACTCGAAATTTTGCCGTTGATGGATATGTACCCAAGCCTCACTGATTCACTGATTCATAGCTGACAGTGATAATTGAATAGTGTAGTGTATTGAGCGTCAAAAAGAGAAGAGCAGTCTGTAGTTTTTCCCTCCTTGTGGTTTCGTTACAAAGGTTTTAGTTGCCTCACTGTACACTTATCCTACACATCCAGATACCTTGTTTATGTTCAATTTTGTTCTTGCAAGAAAAACAAATAAAATGTTTTAAGTTATTACAAAAAGGAAAGTGCCTATGTGCGGTGTTTGGTTTTCGTTGGCCATGGAAGAACATCTGCAGTATGTTTGTTGGATCCTTTCATGTAATTCTCAACCTGGTATGCAAATAACACATTGTTCATTAGTAGTTATTTGTAAAGCAGTTCTGTTTGTGTTGTTGGGAATTGGCAATAACCTTTGTCCAGCTTGGCCAAGGTGCTGATTTTTATATCAGGTGAATTTAGGCAATTCCATTTTAAAAATTTTGAATTCCAAAGCCTTTGAATTGAGGTTCTTCGTAGCTTGATTGTGTTTATTTACTGTCATTATTGGGCACCTTGACGGGGCATTATAAAATTCAAAGTAGAAAATATATTAAGAATATAATTTTATACACAGGATCTACAACTTAGTTTATGGGAGCTATAATTTTTATGGCTCTACTACTTCAAATCAAAATAGATAAATATATAAAAAAATAATTAGAGCACTTATATATTTTCAGCACAATTTAATATTTTTAACCTTTTCATCTTAATTATCAATAAAATCATAATAAAATTTATTTTTATAACATCTTTAAACTAGTACATTTTTTAAAAATTTATAAGTATGTTATGTTGATCTCAAAATTTATTTTTAAAACATCTTTAAACTAGTACATATTCTAGGGTCTTACAATCAAATTAGTTGGCTATAATAATCCAGGAAATCATCCCTCATTAAATATCTATAATAATAATTTTAAAATTTTAATAATAAATAAATCCTATTACCAATACATTTTTAGATACTAATTTGTTCGCTATAAGATCTTACAATCGATTTTTACTCAAAAAAAAAATTATCAACATCTTTACTTTTGGACTCTACTTTCTATATATATTAACCCATTATGCATAGACCCATTAAAAAAGTCCAAATTAGAGATGTAACCCATATAAATTAATTATGTGAGGTGTAGTTGAACTTAATTGTTTCCTTAAGAATACTAAAAGAAAATAAAGAAAAATCATGCCATCTTGAGTTAGACTTAAGGTTGAGGCAACTCATGCCCCAACTAGCCTAGTTTGAATTCTAATTTTGAGCCAATTGTGACTCTATAAATAAAAAGTCAATTTAATCGAAGCAAAACTCGACTAGACTAGATATTTGATGACATAAGTAGGGCCGGTATGGGGTTAAGGGAACATAAGCCTAGTGTTGGGTCTAACATATTAGTCAGGTAGTATTTTTTTAATCGGTTTATATTAACTCCCAAGCGAGTGTATGGTTTATAAATAATATTAGTTTCTTGGTCAATCTAACTTCCAAATAGATTATGACATATGGCCTTATTTTGAGTTTATAAATAAGGGTTATATTTTCTTTTGAATAAAAAAAAGCAAGGTAATTTTCGGGATTTATCACAAAAAATTAACCCCTCTATAAGCAATTGAGAACAGTGATCTCAAACCGGTAATTTCAATTTATCATCGAGACTGTTGATCTCCAACCCACCTAAATCAAGGCTAATGACCTCTATTCACCCTAATCCATCAAGATTAAGATTGGTGCCCTCAATCCTTGCCAAGTTTTGATAAAGTTCAACGTAATTTTGCCCTCAAATCGTAGCAAATTCTACCACTAGACAAACCCTCCCAAGGGCAGAAAAGGCATTAATCGACTACAGACATGCTCCCAAGGGCAGAGCAGTAGCAGGTCGTCGGACAGGACCTCAAATAGAAACTAAAAAAAAGAAAAACTTCAAAACGAGAAGGAGGAAGCAACAACAAACATTTTAGGCAAGATCTACAACCTGGTGGTAAAGAATCTCAAATCTGAAGATGAAAATCACAAGGATAGATCTGAAAGGAAAATACCAATAAAAGACTCCAAAGAAGAACGCCCTATTTCATTATCACTTTCCATAAACGTTGCACATTCATAATTTCTAAAACAAAACTTGCTAAATGTCCTACATCGCATAGGAGATTCAACTATAAATCTCAAACTGATTCGTATGAGAAGACATTTCCAAGGAAAAGCTTTTTTTTTCATTCACAATCTATATTTGCTTTCCCCAAAAGATACTCAGACCAGCATGCCAGCTTACGAAATATAGATGCTAAATTCATCCTTCCCGTGCCACTTAAAAACAGGCCAAAGTTATACACATTCACATTAAGATACATTTTCATGTTAAGATCCAAACCATGAGGTTGCTAAAGCTGCATGCTAAATTTTCGCTGTACAACAGGTCTACGGGAGTGAGACCTCTCAGTGCATTATAGATGAGTTGGAAGAGAGAGCATACTTTTTGTTTTATGGTTATGAGGATGTTTAGTCATGCTCGTACTCGTCGCTTGGCTTGTCAATGTTGACGATGACTCATTGGAGGGTACATCATGAGAATTGGAAGCTTCGGTTCCATTGGTTGATAGCAGTTTTGACTGATGACAGCTAAGAAGCTTGGCCTCCGGGGGTGGAGGCATTTGAAAGAATACCAACAAGTAGATCTTTATTTGAACTTTCATCAGAAAATTGAAAAGAACCCATTATGCTTGGCCTTCCATCATTTGGAAATGGAATTATATTTCTTTTCCTGGCATATGAGGCTTCATTTTCAGCATTTATTGTCTTTCTGTTGCCACAAAAGAATTGGAACCGAGGCTCTGGTAGACTATCAAGCCACAAGCGAAGAGAATCAAATTGCTATGGACCTTAGAGAAAAAGAAAGACAGGAAAGATCTGCCATGGCAACAAGATCAATATGCTCATGATAGATTATCAAGCGACAAGCAAAGAGAGGTTTGGGTTCTTCATAGTTCAACGCCTGCCTAATTTGTGATTATTATTAGTTTGTCCTCATTTTACTTATTCTTTTTTCTTTATCAAGTTGTACTCAGTCTGCAATACTAATTTATTCTAAATTCATTTTGAACAAAGAACTGTAATATCAACTCTCTTCTAATTATCAAAAAAAAAAAACCCATGAAATCACAACTCGCTTCTCTCTTAACTAAATGATGCAGTGCACATCATCAATAAATCACCCCTTTCATTTCCATCAAAACCTTCACAGTACAGTCTCTTCACGACATTTCATAACCTGTATCCTCCCTAGAGTTTTAAAGATCCATCTGAACTTCCTTGTCAATCATCTCGGTAGTTTTAAACTTTTTTATAGAGATTATATCCTACCCTACAGGGTTTTAGATCCTTAACCTTTTAGTATCATTCAAGCATGCCTTTATAAAATTTTACAATGAAAAAGGTAAGGCGGGCTTTGACATATCATTCCTGAGCTACAAAGTACAATATTTAAACAAGAGAATATTTGACATTAAAGTGATAAAACTTGAGAACTAGTATGATTCAACACATTTTCCAGACATGCAGCAACTTCAAAACAAACTAAATATCATTCAATAAGCACTTAACTACCCCAGAACGAGCATGCATTCTGAAAAGGAAAGATAAAGAACCTGTAAAATTGTGGTCTTGGTTGTGACTAACTGAAATTCGCAACCCTTTCTGTACACTATAATCCGTTTTCTTTCTTTCAGCATCCTGTAAAAAGTTAATATTTACAAGTCGGCCATCAGAACATGAAGTACTTCATTTATAGTATATAAACTATTGCAGACCTTGTTTTGTTGATAGTGTTCAATCCATTTTGATTTTGCAAAACTGGATAAAAGAAGCCTCCTCAAAATCCTATATTTCGTATTGGCAATTCCCATGCAGTGCATATCAAACATTCCCTCCCTAAGAAGCTGCTGGAAGGATGACAAGGTCTCCAGAAACTGACGACTTTCGAACATACTTTTGAAGCTGGGAAGCAGAAGACTTACCACAATCAGAAATGAACTGTATAAGAATGGATACCCATTGCTAAGATGCAGCAAATATTCCTAATGTTCTATTTCATTCATGAAAGATAAACTAAACGATCTAGGCAACAGATTCCACCAACCTAATGATTATTAAAAGCTTTATCTGTGCTCCCCATGAGACTATATCAAGCAATACAAAGGAACATGCTTTGAGAAAGTATTGTTGTCACTGGGGTAAGATCTGGTATATTAGTGGAGACGGTTTATAGATCTTCAACTTAGTTTAACTATTTTGAAAGGATGAATTAGACCCATCAGTTTGCACTTAATCATGTCGTTACAGATGATATTAGAGCCCCGTATTGGATGGTGGGCTAAATTGGACGTGGGCTAGGTTGTTGGGTGCACAAGCCAATCAAAGGAATTCTGATGATGTAATTTCTTAAGGTAGTGGAACGCAATATTTCCCAAATTAGTCTAATCCATTACCTACTTGGGTAAGATCCGGTATATAAGTAAGGGATGGTCTATAACTCTTCAACTTAAGTTAATCATTTTGAAGGGGTGACTCAAGCCCATCAGTTTGCACTTAGGCCGTGTCGTTCAATTTTCTTTTGTCAAATAACATAATTAAAACTCATCTACACGGCTCTTAGTGTTAACTAGCGGAAGAGCAAATACCGAACAAAAAAAAAAGATAACTGACCTGTATGGTAGATTAGCCACATCTGAAGAAGGTAAATGCTTCATGAGTCGTTGTTGTTCTTCATAGTTAAAATGTTTTAAGAACTCTTCATGGTTAACTATAACCTAATCAAGCAGCAACAATAAACATGTCAATCACCTGAGCAGCAGAGAGCTGAGCATCACCCATACTTGCTATCTATCTAAATACACCCAAGAAGCATTGAGGCCTAAATGAAGTTCTTACTCTTAAATCAACAGATACCAAAGGGGAATTGCTGCTCAGCACAGCTAGTTTTTCTTCAGGCAAATTATTCCTGGAATAGTAACGATCATCAAAACCGGGCCTCAAATGACACTAGATAATCTTCTTTGTTTTCACAGATATGAAGATTAGATTCATTCATTAATTTCCTGATTATGTCATATTATTAGTGGTACTTAAGAAACAATATTGTTGAAAGAGAACTGTACCAGCCTTACTTGAGCTCAAATGTTACGTTTGGTCATATCTTGGAAGCCATGTGAACACTTAGTAAAGAAAAGTGCATTGTTGACATAATTGGCCATAAAGCAATTCTGGCCTCAAGCATATATAAATGATGTAAAATTAGTATTTAGTTCAGTGTTATATCAGAATTGGGGCAGTCATCATGTAGCTAACGAAAGAAATAAGCTAGTCAAAGATGAAAATTTTGCCCTTTTCCTGGCCCGCAAACTATTAGCAGTTTTAACCTTTGTATGAATTATTTGTTGCATTAGCTCCATAAATGATATTTGTCTCAATTAAAATTAAAAAACCAAATAGAAATTTATGCCCTCGTTTGATGAAAATTTGAACCCCAAGTAGCTTAGCATTCTTTGGACAAATTGGTTGCAGCTATTAACATCTGAAACTACGTGATGGATGAGGATGTTGATCCGCTGCAACTATGACTGATAAACTCCCACGCTACAATGCAGATAATCAAGAAAAGTGAGAATACCTTCTCATACTATCTTGCCCCGCTTCGAAATTAAGCTTTTTAACCTTTCTATCTTCAACAATTGGAGCATTTATACCCTTGCGTTTAAGATTGGCCAAATCTTGCGATCCTATATGGGTCTCTGTCACAGTCTGACTTTTGCTGTAAACAGAAGAACTCGCATTGGATTCCTCTTGAAAATTTGAATTAATGTACTTAATCAGACAACCCCCATGGCCAATCTCAAATGTGTCCAGAGGACTTCGACTTTCAAATAGCAGATCTTCAGAGGGTGACGAGAATTGAGATGACAGTTGCTGCTCTTGCAAAATATTGCATAAGTCTTTTGCCAGCTTTTCTACAGAAGATGGCTTCCTTGAACAAGTCCTCTTTTTCGAGGGCACAAGTGTGTCCCAGACTACAGATTGAGCAGTACCTGTTTATCAGAATTATGAGATAGAGGTTTATGGACACAATAACTTAAAGAACTAAATCTACCTTCTAGAAGAAAAAAATGGATAACATTTCAAATTATATGAAAAACCAAGAAATGAATAACAAGAAGGTGATGAGAAGTTATATTGCCTTGAGGCTTAATTGGGAAATGTATAGATTCTTTTTTAACCTCTATTTGACAGTACATCAAATAATGACTGTTATGCAAATAACGACAATCAAATTTGCATTTATTATCTCAGCACAAACTATATTATGTTTGCGAGGACACCTAAAGTCAAACAGCTGCAAGAAATACAATTTCATTTATCGTGTCCAAAGAACTAATGTAATATGCTCTTGTTATTACCGTATCTGTAGGGAATGACTAAATAATATGTTCAGCTGTTTCAAGAGTGCATATAAACCATACAATATTGTACTTTAGATGGTTTAACCACTTGCCCCAAAAGCACAAGCTATTAGGAAAGGGAAACCCCCCCTCCCGCCTCTCACGCGCAAGGTAATTTTTAAGGCTTAGCACATGGACAAACATGGGGCAAATAGCCTAACCACTTGTTCCCAAAGCTCAAACTTTTAAGAAAATAAACCACTTATATTTACTTTTAATAAATACAATGTCATTTTCCCTGGAAATCCATTTTCATCCATACTCCTCTATTGCCTAAGTTTGTAGCCAACATGATCTATAAAAGCTGGCCTCTCCTTCATCGACTGTTTCCCAAAAAGGCAATTGAAGATATGGAGTTTGTACCTCCATGCCTACTATATTGAACCATATCCACATTCAAACTATATAAAACCGTATCACGTCCGAATGTCTCCCTCCGAGTTTTCTTTGGCTTTTTTTTCTCTCCTTTTTTATCACTATAGTAATGTATATAATAATTCCTAGAGCTGCATCCATTGACCTTCTCTAAACAAGGACAAACATTGGAATATAACCATGAAACAACAAGAAAGGCCATTTAAACACATGAAAACATTCATACCTGTCATGTCACTGCCATCGACATTGCAGATATATGCACAGCTTTCAGAATAAGAGACTGCAGAATTCAAGCTCGACCTATTATTCACATCCTCCTCCAAAATCTGCTTAAAATTTTGATCAGTTTGTGAAGTTAATTCGCCATTGGCTACCACACTAGCTTCAAGACTCTCACTTTTCTTTGATTTTGGTCTTTCTTGAAGAGAATAGTTTTTGGTTTGGAAATTTTGGAATCCTCAGGTCTAACAAAGTCAACGCGAGCATGAATAGGAATATAGTTTGCAAGGGAACCTTTAGTTCTCCATCTGGATCCACAGGCATTGCACAGTACTGGTTTTTCTGGTGGTCCATTTCTCCAGAGAGGAGTGCCTGTTGAACTCCAACAGTTAAATATAAAGTCTGCAGCGTGAGAGTCGATCAAACAAAAAGTAAAAGAAACTTGGGTAGACATCAAAATACCACAACTACTCCATTACTAGACAGACACTTAATCTAGCACCAAAATGCAAAACCCATGTTCTTAGTGAGATGAGATAGAACTAAATGCAATACATGACATATGTTACAAAATCTTTTAAACCTATCTGTTAATTGAAATGGAAACATTGATAAAGAGTAATATTTTCTCCATAATCTTAATAATCTGTCAATATTCTTCAAACTTAATTTAGTGCGTCTTAAGCATTCACTTAAGATGAATGAACGTTTGTAGTTTTAGAACTTTGAAGAAGTCCAATTGGTGCCTCCTAAAAGTCAAAATTAACTGACTGCAAGATATCTTCTGGTTGATGTCTCTTATTGTAATAATAGTTTCTTAATAGCATATGTAGTGGTTCATTCGTGATTAACTTCTACAAGGCTAGCCTTTATTGATCTGACCATCTTAAACAGCCAGCATTGCAAAATAATATTGATCATTGCAAGCTCAAAGATTAGATTAAGCAACACACAAAAAAAATATTGCAGGAATGTAACAATAAGCTTGATAACTGACATAATTATGTAAAAAATCAATGAGTAGGCTTGGATTTTGATATCTTATGGAATTCTTCAAATCACAAACAGTTTCTAAGCACATGAGCACTTTTTGATATAATCACAAAGATCACTGCTTGTTTTGTCACAACCCCTTTTACAAACACTTCCTACAAACTCAAATGAACTATAAATTTCACTCCTCACTGATTTTTTTTCCCCTTTTGTTGATTCTCCATTAAATGAATGGTCACCTTGTTCATCAAACATACAAAGAGAAACACTGAAAAATGAACCATGAATGTGACAAACACCACAAACAAAGATGAGCAAAGACTCACTGGAAATTCCACAGTGATAGCAAGGTCCTTGCTTGCCCATGCTTCTCCTCCCACAAACTACCAGCAAATTCCCCAAAAAAACTAGCAAAAATAAAAATCAAAGTTTTAAGCAAATTTAGTTCCTCTCTGCACAAATTCACCCAAAATTCAACATTTTGATCATTTGTTACGCAGCAAGCAGCTGCCTCGAGATCGGATGCAACCCAATCCGGTTCGGGAACCAAAAATGGGACCTTGGCAGCCTCGTTTTGAGACAGAAAAATCTCAAAAAAATCGAAAAAAGGGGAAAAAAATCAGAGATTGAGACATGGGGTGCAACTCTGAATCCGCTCAACGAAATTGCGAGGAGAAACCATGGGGGGAAAATGGGGAGGTTGGGGAGTGAGAGGGGGAGAAGGAAAATGGAATCCTTTTCTCTCCTCCACCTGTTGTGTTTGAGTTTGTATATTCAAATTAATAAATTAAAATTTAAAAAAAATATGAGCTTTTTTTACTTTCAATATTTACATTTTAATAACAACTTTCTTTTCTTTTCTTTTTTTTATTGATATTGCATTTAGACTATTATTATCCCTCATATTATTGGTTGATAATTATGAAAAATGATATAATTAAATAATAAATACTTGATAAGCCAAGCCCCATTGAGGTGATTATCGATAGTATTTAAGAATAAAAACTAGATGTAAAATTTAATTATACTTGGTAAAATAATTAATATAGTTTTTATAATGGAGATTAAAATATTATGAATGTTCTTTATATTAAAGAGATGTTTAAATTTTTGGAAACAATATTCTTCTTAAATATTATAAAATTTTATAAACTTTATTTTTTTGAATGTTCAATGTTTCCTTGTAAAAATAATGTTAAATATTGTTTACACATATCTTAAACTTTTCTTAGTCAAACTAATCCTTGTCATGCCGTTTTTTAAGTTTTTAAATTTTAATTTTAGGGTTTCTCATTTACATCTTTTTTTGAATAATGCTTTCAAATATATTTAAATGTATTCAAATATATTTTTTTTAAATTTAGAATCTCGAGACCCTGATTTGATAAAAAAAAATCTATTTTCAATTGCACGTTGTTTCTACAAGGAAAATGTTGTATAAATAACCTAAAAATAAAGTTATATTACTTGTAATTATGTTCATTATTCAACGATGGTTAAAACTACTCATTATTCTCATTATCACCGTAAAAAACATAGCAAAAAATGTTAAACATATACGTAAAATTGACTTTTGAAATATAAATCCGATACAGAAATCTTCTTCTATCCATGTGAGAATTTGACAGTGCCTGAAAAATCTTACTTACTTGGTCTTTTTCTTTTAACCCATAAAAGCTATTTATATATCCGTTTTATTTACATTTATAATTGAAGAAAGAAATATCAAACGTATTGGGTTATGAATGTAAAAATAAACATATATCTATTATAACTTAATGCAAAGGTATGTATGTATTTTAGTATGTGGAATGCTTGGGGAGGAGAATGAGATATTGAAGTCGATGACTGGCAAGTCATGATTAGGGCTGTAAACGAGTCAAGCCTGCTTGAGAACTTTTTGCATTCGGTTCGGCTCGGTCCGTGCTCGTGCTCATTAATTTTGTACTCGAAAAAATACTCGGCTCGAAATAGATAAACTCGTTGAACAACGAGCAGAGCTTAAGCAAAAGAATGTTCGATTTGGCTTAGCTCGAAACTCAAATTCGATATGTCCAAATTCGAAAAAATGTTCATTTCGGCTCGGCTCGTAAATATTATTGAGGTCACATTGAACTTATATAGTGTTTAAATTTTTTTTTGATCTTATATAAGTGAGCACAAAAATATTCGTTAGGCTCGAGTTTGGCTCAAACCAAGCCCAAACACTATAAATTTTGGATAAGCTCGGCTCAGCTCGTTTATATTAAAGTTCGGCTCGTTTACATTAAAACTTAGCTCGACTCGGTTTATATCGAGCCAAACTTAAGCATACCACTACTCGACTTAACTCGACTCGTTTACACCTCTAATCACGACGAAAAGGAGTAGAAACTAGAGCTCTGTTAACACGAGAAAGGCATTCATGTGTTTGTGAGAGCATGATTCAAGCCCTGACCATAGGAATTATGAAGCCATCTTCCTAGTCTTCTTGATTGCCACTCGTGCACATGTAAAGTTAAATTTAATTGAACCAATTAGAAATTAACCAATTTAATCTTTCTTGTTTGTTATTTTAATTGGGTTATGTCCAAAGTTTTAAATATCGTATCGATTACCGAGTTATAGCAGCTATGGTTGTATCTAGTTTCATCGGATCAAATTGGGTTAAAACGGATTTTAAAATTATAAATGAAATGTTTCGTTAGACATTGAAAATATTTTTGGTTATCTATGTTTAATTTTATATCAATTAAATTTTAGGTTTTGGAAAATACCAGATTTAAAATTGAAGATCTAAATTATGCCGGATTCACAAAGGGTACATGATAATATTGGGGTCAGAGTGTCCAATACAAAATAGATAAACCCAATCTATTTAAAAGTAGGAGAATCTATCAATCAAATTATAACAAATATATAATAAAATAAAATAAATTATGATTGGTGTATATCCTTAAAATTAAAATATATCTTGGAGTTATTATATAATTTATTATTTAAGAAGAGATAAAAATGAGAATTTATATCTGAAATATATGTAATTATCGTTATTTAATAAGATAAAAATGATTTTTTTAAAAATTAAAATTTATCCTTAATATACCCCGAGCATTGTGGTATCATGCCTAGTTTAATGATAGTTTTATCTTTCCCATTAATGTTTGCCTTACTTATTAATTGAGTGAAAAAAATTGGATTAAGTAAAATAAATAGAAGAGCCCATGACTTGTATAGATGAAACCGATGGACTGATACATGCATGTGCAGATTAGAAGGGGAAATGATCTTCGGTATGTATTTGAATTTGATTAAGAATTATTATGCGAGTTACTAATTATTCAGGGTGGTTAATGAAACTAACAATTTTAATTATTGGACTGTAATCTACATTAATGTGTTATTGAGATGAATTTTTTAAGGATTTATTTCATATGTAAGATTCATAATACTACAAGCTTGTTAATTAGATAATACCTCTCACTCATATAAATCTAATTTATAAGCTTATGTGTATAAAAAATAAATGATAGAAGAGATTCATACTAAATTTACAATTTAAACTGACTAACAAGTATATTCTCATTCATAATATATTAAGAGTGAAATATTATTCATCTTGTCATTCTATCTTAACAACATAAATTAAATTTATTACTTCACAACAAGAAACCTAACAAAATGTTTTTCCATGCAAAATTTGGTTATATTTGTTGAAGGGAAGGTAAAACATTGTTCAAACTTCAAAGCATTTTAAGATGCTGCAAAATACTGTTGCTCCCAAAGCCATTAACTCAGACACAACAGGGATCCAACTTTCTTCAAAGCTCTTTAAGATTAAGTCTTTGTCAAAGTTTTAATCTTACCTTTACTCAAACTAAAAATTCCAACCATGATTTTATACAAAATTACATCAATGAATACCATAATCAAGATTGAAAATATCCTCTCTTCTTTTCTTAGTCTCTTTGATTTTTCTACAGTCCAATGTACTTATCATATTCAACTGTGCAAGGTCGCAATGTGTGATCTAATATGTGGAAATGGATGTAAACATTTAGGTACATGGAATTTCTTAGTATGATAGGAATGGGAGTTGGTGAAATCAAAGTCTCACCAATACTACTTCTATTGTTGTTAATACTTAATAAAAAAGGAGCCGCCTATATCTCTCTAAAACTTTAATTCCTTTATTTTTATTTGGTCAGGAATGGTTTCGGATCATATATGGATTGCATATCCTCCATCTCCATATGATTCAATTTCGAATATAGAAACCCATATCCTATTCCTTTTGAATTTTATTTCTGTTTTATTTGCCATATTCGTATCTGATAAGAATTTGCCAAACCAATATTTAATTCTTACCCAATAAAAATTATAAAAAATATATTTTTTATATAAAATGTGAGAAAAAAACTAATAAAAGTAAAATTTTAATATCTCAAAATTTATATTTTCTATAAAATATCACATGTTTAGTTTACAAATGAATCGGATCACACAAACCAAATATTTTTTGATATATTTTATATATAAATAGTCTAAATTTGTATCTAATTTAAATTAATTTTGGTCAGATATAAATGGGTTGGATATAGAGCAAAATTATAGATATGGGATAACCGGACCCATCCTTACCTTTTTTCAATGCCTACCGTCTTTCAAGTACAACCAATAACTTGTTCCTTGTTTATAAAAAAAAAAGATGTTTAAGTTTTTAACTAGTATTGATAGTCCGTGGCCTGATAAAGCAAGAGATTGGTTTGGGAAGGGTGTTTGCTAACTACAAACTAGTATATGAACTAGCATTATATTTTGTCATTACCAACTCCATGGGACCATTTACCGTTTAAATTTGGAGAAGACCATTTTAAGGGGACAATTGATCAATAATGTAAATAGAAGGTTGACCTAAATAAATGTCTTTATAGAAGTTTCTTTGATGGTGACATCGTTTTGCTAGTTTTATTGGTCCAAGGAGTTTTATGTATTAGGTGGAAGAAATAAAATTTCTTGCATTCTTTTAAAAAAACCTACAAAATAATATTAGAGCAAAGTTTGACCTCATGATAAATTATTAGGAGACTCAAATGCCCATCACAACCAAATATTGATGGGCCTTGCTAATGGGCTTGATAAATTACCACTTCTCAATAAAGCCTATGCCCCTAAATGGCCCATTTGGCTAGAAAGCAAGCATATTTATTTGCCTATATTATTTATTATGTCAACGATACATTATTGATATAATTATGACTAATTTTCTAGACGAGACCTCGAATGTCTTCATCAGAGGTGTGGGCTTGCCTATCTAGGTGATCTTATCCATGTAACAATAACATAAAATATTTGTTGCTTCGCTAAACAAGAAAAATGTAAAGTATTTTTTTTATTTTGTCATTGTAGATCTCAAACTCGGACAAAAAAACATTGTTAATGTCAAGAAGAATATACAAATACATGAATATTTATAATCACATGAACCTTTAATTAAGATACATATCCCCAACCCTATCCCCTCTTCCTAATAAAGTGGTAGAAGAAAAAAGTGGTAATTTTACGTCAATCCAGCCTAAATCCTATGACACAGTTTGATAAAAGCGGATGAAAAAAAAGGAAGTTTATTACACACAAATAAATGGCTTTAATCAAAAGCATTAACTTGCCAGCTGCAAGAGGTTGAATTCAATGCCAGAATGAAGCAACTCTATTTTAAGAAAGCTATACCAGCAAAAATAGAACAGAGATAAGAAGCACATTTACACAGATCAAGTATTTTCCCATAATCCCAGCGATCACTACCTGAGAAGAAGTGAATAAGAAGGCATGTCTTCTAAGCGTGTGACATCTTCAAGCAAAAGCTCTCTCTCTAACCGGCGTCGAGTTGATTTCATTACGACCTAGGCAAACATGTAAAAGAATAGAAAGTAAGAGATGTTACTACATCAAGAAAGAAATGAATCCAACTTAAAATTTTAAAAGGAAGATGGTGTACTGTACATTAAAATCCATGTATGACGCATGCATTGCAAGCCATTGTTGATCCATCAGCTTGAATGCAATGCAATATAGAAGATCGAAAGCTGACTCATTTTCTGCATATTAAGATCAGAGGTTTTATGGGAAGAAGAAGAAGTCGCAGCACTGTTAACAATTATAGAACACTATCTAACGCTCTCAACTATCAACTGTAGAAGCATTCATTCTATTAAAAATGAATGCAAGTAAAATGGAGTAGATTCACCAACCAATCAGAAGCCAAAAATTAGCATAAAAATTTTCAAGAAGCAAGAAGTGACTTATTACAATTCTTTAAGAGTATTGGTGCATTAGCAAAATGCACTTTGACCTACCTGAAAGGAGCTTGAGAAAAATTGCTCCTACCATTGTTCTTGGTTTGACTGCAACAAAAAAACAAAATTGAGGCAAAACAAGTGACAAACTTCCTAATCCCAGTCGACAACAAGAAGGTAAACATACCAGCTTGAAGGTCAAGCATCTGAATCAGCATAAATGTGATGTTCACGCCTGCAACTGCAAATGGATATTCCCACAAGGATCGGTCACCATCCAGTTTCCATAAAAGATCTTGAAATGATTTCTGCAAAAATAAACATTGTAATAAAAATTAGCCAGAGGTTAAAGAGAAACAAAAAAATTTGAAAAGATAAACATATGATAACAAATGGTTGAATCTAAAAACATAAGCAAATCACAGGAAATCTTGAAATTAAAACTCAATTTGATATATATAACTGTCACAAACCGGATGGTTTTTTCCAAAGTACAACAGATTCTCCAATGATATGAAACCCCCACCCCTGTAACATTAGCAGCAAATAAAGTTTGCTTCATAATTGAAATTTTTTTTCAAAACAAAATAAAGCTTGTAGTTGTGAGCTAGTGCTGGCACCTAAAATCAGTAGATGGGTCTTTCCCTTGCCAGCCCATTTCTTTCCATTGCTCTGATATCAAATCACGCAGTTCTGCTCCAGGGAAAGCAGCATACCAAAGACCCCTCAAGGCTTCCTAAATTAAAACTATCAATTGATAACAAATACTCATGGAATACGTCAAAATATTTTCCAGTTTAACATTAAGGAGGAAAAACAAATCTCTTTCAGATACAGAAGAAAAATTCGTCCATCCCTGAATTGAAAATTGAACTATCCTTTGCATGCTTTGTTTGGATAAAAAAGATTGTCTTCTTTTAACAGCTGAAACAACGCCAGAGAAATTAAACTAAACTCAAGTGAACAAAAGAATTCAAACTATTCAGTAGAACACTAAGCTATATTTTATGTCAAGATGTTTAAACTTCTTGAAGGAGGCCACAAGGAACGAATTTTCTACACTGTAAAATCATATACTAAAACTTGAATAGCATTACAGGTTTTGAAAGTAAGAAGCAAATATTTATAGTGACAGTAAGTCTACGTTACCTGATGCTCAAGCTTTGAGCTGTCATAAGTGACATCTATTCGGCTTTGCAGTCTTTGTAAACACTCCTCCTACATTAATTAAATATATTCATTTGACCATTTACTCAATATATGAACATGGCAAGATAAAAAATGAACAGACTCAGAGAAAAATGAATTGTTTTTTTTTTTTAAAAAAAGGTTGCAGTCATACTTAGTGAACATGTACATTATTTTGTACTTTGTAGCCAAGTTGGTACATGAATGAATCCAAATGTGTGCAAAAGAAAACAAAGAAGTACCTGGGCAGGTGTCAAGTCAAAAGATGGACGAGTATAGCTGTATTTCCTTTGGGCACAGACACAAGAAAGGCCTCTTCCAATCCAAGCTGCTGATCCTGTAAAAAATTCAGCTGTTAAAATGCACTCTCGGAAGAGTGAAATGCTTCAAGCAACAACGAACAGAAATCCCACAAGTTTCTTCTTTTCCTCCTTCTCCTTCCACCTTGTCGATATGGATCCTATTACACCATTCCACACATTCATACACTATATCCATGATCAAATCATGAAAGTCTAAAGAAATTCAACAAGTTTGAATGGATATAATTCATCAAATGAAACACTTCCCTTTCAATAGCAAACCACATATTCCAACCCAATTAATTGCTTCCACTCCTCAAGGTAAATAGAACGACAACCAATCCAGTATTTTTTTTTAAAAAAAACGGAAAGAACACTACTACAATTTGAATCATACCAGGCTTATCATAATTCACAACTCGAATAAACATGTTGAAAAAACAAAAAATGTTACCAACCAGATGTTGAATGACAGCCACTACTTCGCTCCAGCTCTTGAGAAATCCTCCTGACAGCAACAAATGAACCACCATCCCGGGCCTCCATATCCACTGCCGAACCATCACACCATTAAAAGCACAAACTATGAGAACAAGCAATCACCACTACGCCAACATAAAAAAAACACCACATTCAATAACAATTTCACAAAGCACAGGTTCCACACGTAAAAATATCAAAAAATCAAAAGAGTTATTTCTTCCACGGCACGACAATCCAACATCACCCACCCAAGCACGACAGCCATAAACATAAATTTCAACACATCAAAATTATCAAAAATCCAACCACATCACGCTTTCCCACCCTTCACAAACTCGAGTCCTGGGTTGGATCCAATCCCGCCATTCCAATTTACTATAAACCCATTTATCAAACAAAGCTCTAAGCTCAAATCTAAAATCGCGAAACTCAACACAATGCTTCGAAACTCCGATTTCCATTCGCAATTTTCTACTCTCCAGCATCGCCTCGTTAACACATTACAAAATCATAAACCCAATCCCTTCCTTCCCCTAATCGCATTACATAACTACAAACCAAATCTCTTCGCAACGCATTTTCCCCATCAAACAACTCAACCTTCAAACACCGCGACAACCGCATTCTCTAACACAAACACCACAATACCAACAAACAATAACAAAAAAAAAAAAAAAAAAACCAAAAGAACTCACCCTAAAACCAATCAAACCCTTCCCAAAAACAACAAATCCACACCCCAAGCAAGCAATGCAAGATCCACTCACGCACACTCCAACACCACACCGTCCCCGCACCACACCGGCCACCAAAACAGCTCGTTCTTGTCTCGAATTGGAGACGTCAGCGGGAATGAGGGCCGAGGAATTTCCTCCGGCGGAGGCGCGGCCGGGAAGAGTTGGCCGGCGATGGGGGAGAGGGAGGAGGAGGAGGAAAACGGTTTTGGTTGGGGTTGGTTAGCGGTGAGAGGTCGGGCAAAGGCGGGTCTTAGTCGGGTCGGTCCGAGGTTGGACCGGGTCTGTGGTTGTGGGCGATTTCGTGGTTGGGGGTATTTTGGGGAATTGGATGGTAGGTGGGGCCGGGCCTGGACGGCGGTCGTTAGTGGGTCTCCTTCCGGCTCATTGCCAGGTTAGCTATTACCGTGGAACGGTTACTGTAATTTGAAATTACCTATTCGGGGTGTTAAGCTGGTAAATTGTCATATTTGAACTACTTTTGGGGGTTTTTTTTTGACAAAATAATTATTTTTTGCATGATGCCCATTGATGTAGATTTTTACTTTTTTTGTTCTTATTCAAATTTATATGAGTATTTAGTATTTAATTTTCTTACTTGTAGAGGGTTGTGTAATTTAATATACTCGAGACATTAAAATATAAATCCAAGGTTGTTTATATATAAATAGCTCAAATTTTGACAAAAAATAATAGTAAATATCAGTGTTTGAGAGCATATCAGGGCATTTTTTTGTTAGTTGAATAATGTATCAAATATTTGTAACTAAATTTGACTAATTTTTTTAATCTATCACATAATTATAAATACAAATGCAAATGAAGGCATGGATGAGAATTAGTCCTTCCCCAACATTGACTTATTTGAAGAAGAGCATGCAGAGCACCAAGCTTTTATCAAGGGGATCCACATCTATGTTGTCAGCCTGAAAGAATTAATACCCATTAAAATCATTGACTTTTGGAGCTCAAGACTTTCAAATGAACTAAAGTGCTCATTGCCCTTTATTATTTTCTTTATGACATTAATAAGGCTTCTTGTGTGTCATCTTGGGGACTTTTATTAAGATTTGAGGAGAATGGCCCAAGCCCTTTTTTTTCATGTCTCCATAGATGACCTAATGCACCATCAAACATTATATATTCACTTTTTTTTTTACTTTTATTCACCTATTATCAAATAATTAGTGTCAAGGGCGAAAATTTTGTACAAATTCGTTGAAAACTCCACATTGTGAATGTGAAAAATATTTTACACAATACATATAATAATTTAGCAATGAAATTAATAGACCGAAGTTCAAATTGGAAATTTTGGTTGTAAGACTCAATCACATTAAAGCATGAAAACGCTATGTTTGATATGTATAATCATCTCGCCATCACATTTAATAGTTGTAAGGTCTTATCTACGATTTGGACTAAAATTGACATAACATTGGCATAAATGGAGGAGATAATTGCTAAAACATTGCAAGCTAATTGATGCTCATGTAACATCAATAGACATGTGTGACAAAGAAGGTTCATAAAGACTACATGGACCCAACATCAATGAAAGCTTTTTAGGGTTTAGACACACCTTTCCTTCACTCTTCTCTCAACTCCTCCTGGGGGGACTGCTGATATTGCAGTGTTCCTCTTCCTCATATCCTTTCATCTCAATGACATTGAAAGCCATCTCACATGGGGATGGCCCCCTTGGATGGCTCAGTGTCCCCTTTAGAGAGCCATGAAAGCAATTTGACTATTGGTAGACCCAAGCAATTCCAAAGTGCTTCCTTTGTTTACTTATGATAATAGTGATGTGAAGTGAGATGGTTAGTTATCACATTCATTTCCACTCTTGCTTGTGTCTCATTATGCTACAAATAAAAGGGTTTTGCAATGGGCTGTGGCAGGTGGTGGAGTTGAAATCTATGACTAATGTGCAATAAAAAAACAAGTTAAGGAATAAAATTTTAAAAAAGCAGACAAGATGTGAGTTGGGTTCTATGAATTGTGTCAATTAATTAAATATTAACTAGGCTATATACCACTTACAACTAAGTTTATTGACTTTAATAGGCCGGGCATATAATTGACTAGTACAAGTGAAAAGGTGTACATGAAATTTCACAAGCGATTTATCAGTGTTAAACATGAAATGATAAGAAAAATATCATCGCAAGTGGCCAACGCCGTATAAAACCTGTAAAAAAAAAGGAGGAAAGGTGCTAGTGATTGGTTTACGAGTAAGTCTCGAGGCTACTCGTGAGGGAGAGTGTTAGAACAAATACCCAACATTAAAGGGAATTATGGGTAAAGAAGAATGTATATGTGGAAAGAAGGGCTTTCCTAAGGTGACAAGTCATTTTAGGTTAAGAGGCTAAGTGACGAAAAATGATAACCACAAATACTAACAAGAACTGGAATGAAGTTTGTTACTTGGTCAGATTTTGTTTGAAACCTGAAGTTATGATTAATTTAGATAATTGGTTAGATTTTCAAATTAAAACCAAGGGACAAAAAGTTAAGTTTCAGTTTACACATGTTTAGTAATTGTGATGAAATGAACCTTTGCTCAAAGCAACATGAAAACATCTACAAAATGTTATTGATTTGCAGAGTTTGAGGATCAAATGAGGTGGTCAACAAACTATTAGGTATGGGGATCCAACAAACTATTAGGCATGAACTCAACTTGATTAGGCTATCAAGGAGACAGGAGACTGAACTGAGTCGGACGAGTGCAATGAACTTTAGAATAGGCTAGCAAGGAGGCCGAAGCGAACTAGGTGAGCGCATGGATTCAACCAGACTAGATTAGCCTCTTGGCTTAATAAGCTTAAAAATACACCGGTGATTTAGTTGATAGACATAATTTGAGTTTTCTCCTAAATTCTACCAATTATTTGGTCTGGCCTCTTGGAGAGCCTCTGGTCTGTGACCGAAAAATAAAAATAAGAGGCTATATTTATAAAGAGTAAGAGGTGTGCCTAATTAAGATTATAGCTTATGACCACAATATTCAATTCAAATAAGAATGTGATTTGGAATCTAGCTTATATTACAATAAGTCACTAAAATTGAAATATGAAATTTGTATGTGTAGAAATTAGAATATGACATGTCTGTCTTTAAGACGAAGACATCCATTAAAGTTACAATTGAACTATCAATTTATAATATTTCCAAAAATTTTAATTGGTCTCACATTCAACAATTATCGGGGTAAAGATCAAATATAGTAGTGTGAATGTACTTTAAGATCTTTAATTTTATTAATTATTTTAAAAAGATGATAAAATACATCAATTTGCACTAATTGAATTGGGTCATTCAATGCACAAGTCAATCCTATTCCCCACAGCAAAGTTAATTGGATAGACTTTTGTTTCATATCTTGTTACATTAGACATTAAATACTCACCAAAAGCTACAAATTCACTCCGAAAAATAGAAATTTGAAAAGGAAAATGCATTTTTCATTGACAAAGCATGTTTGTCATACCTTTCCTAGAGTTCATAGTAAAGGTCGTCTACCATTTTAACCTTTGATTTGATTTGGTATGCTAGCCCATTGTGGCCGACCACTAATGCATGCCTGTTCTAAATGTCAAAGCAACTTTAAATTAGTAAGAAATATTTTTTAAAGCAACTTGAGATTAGGAAGTTTCAATCAAAAGAATGTTGTTTTACAAAAGTGGAACAATGACTAAAGCTAACCATTTTTCTTAGATCGGAGAACCAAGATGTTGATGGTTACCTAACCATTACTTTCCCTTCCTAATAGCAAACTTAGTATACATTCATAATCGATAATTTTTTTTCCAAAAAAAAACATTGTTTGAGCTAATGCTCCTAAAATTAATATATACCTTTATAAAATGTGGATCAGGAGTTTTGTAAAATTTGAAATAAATATAACAAATATGATTTGAAGCAAATACCTAGATTCTTCTTTTGTTAATAGTTTATGCTCTCACATCATCTTGGAGCTTATACTAATCAACCTCAAAAATAAATATGCAAGGAACATGTCATAAAAAATGAGATAACTAAATGGTAATAATACAAAAGCTTTATAAGAAAAGTGAGTAGGAAGACTCGTCCACGACATAAAATCCTTGATTGCCATGCAAAATTAAGGATTCAAACAATAGATAGATCAAATAACTTAAAAGAACATTAGACTAAAATTGTAACAACCCATTATTTTTCATAATATAGTGGGCCTAACGGGCTAGGTGTTACTTAATGTTAAATGACGAAAACAAAATATCGTTTAAGAACATGAATTCTATTAAAGTATGAATTCTATTAAAGTAAATAAGTTTAAGTTATCAAAATGACTCATAATTGTCCCACAGTTACAGACCGTTTCTCATAACTACATTTATAACACAAGAGAATCAAAATGAAGTCCGCTCATTATCCATTCGCCACCTGAGTTGGTAGAAGAACCACTTAGTTGTCTCTTAGTCTTTAGTTCCAGCTGCTAACCTGCGGAGGCAATTTCGCGTTAATGATTAAAACACTAAGTTGTATAATTAAATAAAATAAGTCAATAAAACCATATTCAATATCTCTCAGATCGTTCTGAGATTTGTAGCTATCAGGTCCATTCTGACATGTCTATTATAAAGTTATGGCCTGTCAGGTCCATTCTGACATGTCCATTATGAACTTATGGCCTGTCAGGTCCATTCTGACATGACCATTCAAAGCTTATAGGGTGTCAGGTCTATTCTTACATGTCCATTATGAAATTATAGCCTGTCATGTCTATTCTGACATGACCATTCAAAGCTTATGGGCTGTCAGATCTAATCTGACATATCCATTATGAATTTATGGCATGTAAGGTCTATTCTGACATGATCATTCAAAGCTTATAGGCTGCCAGGTCCAATCTGACATGTCCATTATAAAATTATGGCATGTTAGATCCATTTTGACATGACCATTCAAAATTTATAGGCTGTCAGGTCCAATCTGACATGTTTATTATAAACTTATGGCCTGTTAGGTCCATTCTGACATGATCATTCAAAGCTTATGGCCTGTCAGGTCCAATCTAACATCTCTATTATGAAATTATGGCCTGTCAGGTCCATTCTGACATGTCTATTCTAAGATTATGAAAGATACAACCCGTGTCGGACTGAGTCAATTCCTTGACCTCAGTAGCACTCAGTGCATGGTGGTCGAATCTGGGCTCAGGCCAACCAGGCTGTCCACAAGGGAAAATACAACATGTTAAATAATTATACGGACCTAGTTAGCTTGTACGTAATCCCGTCACTGTGATCAACATTCCTAGTTTGAATGAGGACGTAAAATTATACATGAGTATAATTTTATTAATGTTAAAAATGCATGCAACTACATGACTAATATAATCTTTCAATTTTTGACAATATAAAATGTGTCATGTTGAACATCATTAATTATTTAACTTTCAACAATTCTTGTGATATAATTAATTCTTCATGTGATATAATCATTTAAGCCCTTCTTACATTTTAACTTAATTATCCCAATTATAATCCTCACTTGATAATTAATAAAATAATTATTAATTTATAACCAATAATTAGTTACTATTATTGGTATATTCTTTAACTGATTTCTATTATCCTAATTTAAGGATATCACTAATATAATTATCTGTAATTTATTTAATTCAATAAGGTTCCACTCTTCCTTATTTAATTATGTTATTTCATGATTTTCTACACGATTATATTTTATTACCCCATTTTCTACCTTACTAATTCGTTGTTAAAATAATCAATTTATTTACCAATTATTAATTTAATAATGGTGAAGTCTTTATTTTATTTATCCCTTATAACCCTCCGATTTAATTTAATCATTTGTAATAAGCCGATTAATTATTTATCGTTTATCATGACCGTAATTTTATTAGTTATGGTAATTTCGTGTAATAATTTATTAATTTATTATTTTAGCCACTTAACTCGCATCCCCTTAAATTAATTATTTTTAAAGATTTATTACTAGTTGATATTATTTTTTCAACTCGAACCGTGTCGAGTAACCCCGTATTTACGAAACTGTCATCTTCTTCTTCCAAAACAGGACAGTGATTGGGGTATTTTCGATGGACTATTCGTTGACAGCAAGCCACTACCGGCCAAGCCACCCCCGTCAATCAACTCACCTCCGTACCAACTCCGACCCCCACCAATACCTTTAGCCACTACTATCGTGTTTTGCCCACAATCGTAGCCCGAAGTCATCATTCTGTTCATGGTCTTCCACTAAGTTCTGTTCGCCTCTGGCTGCCATCAATCGTCGTTGACCGCCGTCGACCGATGCCGACCAGTCCTGCCATGCCATGACAGCTCCTCCTCAACCACCTCCGGCCACCTTCTGACCACAGCCACGCCGGATTGGCCCGATTACAGCAATTTCTGCCGCCCCTAGCGACGGGCTCGAGTCGTCGATTCTGCTGCCGGCGAGCTTCTCCACCGCAATTGGGCGGTCATCTTGGCACCTTCGACCCTTCAGGGACATTTCCCGACTATATTGCAACCCAATTGCCGCCCTAGACGACCGGATTTCCTCACCCACTGTCATGTCCTCTGTAACACCCCAAATCCGGTTCACCCTCGTGAACCAAACCGGCATGTTACAGGCCCCGGTTAGGTCGGCTTACCCAAACCCAACGCGTGCGGATCTAATCTCGGCGTCTTAAGATGAAGATATGATTCGTCATACATGA